>LPNX010637832.1:59738-82311 GCA_001517045.1 Pseudotsuga menziesii | reverse complement strand
CTATCCATATATATGTCTCTAATTCTTTGGATTGTTTTCTCCTTGGTTCTTTCTTTAATCCCCCCAACCTTCTCGTCAAGGTTACTAGGATTGAGTATTCTATTAAGGCATCTTGAGTTGGGACAAGTCCCTTTTTAATCCATGGTGGGTTTAGTTAGCCCTGTTGTCAAGTTGTGTCATTGCATTTTCATCTTCTAAGTATTTTCACTTAGGTAGTTAACTTTTATAAGCCACAAGGAGTTGTCTTGGTGGGGCCTTGGCCTTGAGCTCCTCACCAAGAGGAGTACATTAATATGCGAAATTAAAAAATATTCAAGGTCATATGAGAGGGATATTACATCCTTCCCCCCTAAAAAAAAGAACACCGTCCTCGGTGTTTCTTGTTTCTTTGACAAAACTTTTATTCTTCTCTCGAGTCATTTCTTCATGCTTCGCCTTGCTCGGATCTCTCTTTCGGTTTTCTTTCCTGATTTTTGTGGGTTCGTAGGACCTGCAAAAATAAGTTCTACCCAAATTTCACATAGATAAGAGTCAATTCATCATGAAACGTAATTAACAAGTCTTTTGCAGCATCATAACTACAATTTAGTCTTTCAGTAATTCATGTCCAAATCACAATTCAACTTAAACAAAAGTCATAGATTGTTTTGCATTGTAACAATCTGCAAATTTTTAGTGTTCATTTGTGCCATAATACCCAATTATTTCCATAATGCAATTGATACATCAATAAAACATGACTACTAGCATTGTCATTGAGACAATGTAGAAATCTCATTATTCAATTTTTATAATCCACAGTGGCTCAATTTTAAAAAAATGTTGGTTCAACATCTCTTAACACAATCGTGGGAAGTGATTAAAAGGCCTTCATAATTCTAATAACCATTTCCACCATTATTGTCTTTTTCCATAATCAAAGGAAACTTAATGATGAGTATATGATATGTCAGTTGGTGACTAAATATCCTGTAACGGCTCCTAAACTCATGGCTAATATAGAGGATAGAAATCATATTCCAATTAACTTGTATATTCGTTCTTATAACGGTTATCCATACATAATAAGGTACATATATGTGTAAGCAATTGCCTCGGTTATATATATATATATATATATTTCTTTACTATATGGTGTTCCACTTCCATACTTACTATTATATAGTGTTTCCCTAAGCGTAAAACTATAACACGTTCCAATTTTCTCACTATATAATTCATTTCATATATATATATTCTCTTCTATATATCATACCTTTGTTTATCCTATCCATATATATGTCTCTAATTCTTTGGATTGTTTTCTCCTTGGTTCTCTCTTTAATCCCCCCAACCTTCTCGTGAAGGTTACTATGATTGAGTATTCTGCTAGGGCGTCTTGAGTTGGATTAAGTCCCTTTTTTATCCATGGTGGGTTTAGTTAGCACTGTTGTTATCCATGGTGGGTTTAGTTACCCCTTTTTTTATTCAAGCTCTTTTTAAGGAAAAATTGATATTTTATTGGTCATCTGAAGAACTAGCTTATAATGGATATTCTATACACTAATTCAAAATTTTTATTTGTGTATCTGGCATGCTCGTCTATAATTTTACATATGTAAATAGATATCATGCTACCTTACATTATAGCTGAGTATATTTCTTCATTTTCTCATTCCAGGAAAGAGTAGGGACATTTTATACTAGACTTGGAATTGGTGCATCGATTAAATTTTAATGTAAGAAATAAAATACTATCTGAAAAAAAATTATACACTTTACTGCAACTTAACATTCTACCTCTAGTGGTTGCATCTTTTTAACTACTCAATGAAATTACCCAACAGGCTAGGTACGTGTATTTCCATGGCATTAATTCTATGAATTCATTACTTCTATGTAATGCAAAAATTTTAATCGTGTCTACCATTCCTGGTTAGCAAATCTGATAACAAAAATAAAAAGAGATAGCAAGGTACTTATATGGTTGCACCTGACCATTGATGTGGTTACAACATTGAACCCAGTGTTATCATACTGACGATTGTTGAGATAGTTTCAGTATTTCCCTACTGATGTAGCAAGTTCAATATTTTTGATACTTATGTTGATGTGGTAGATTCAATCCCGTCATGAATTTTCGAACGTACTTCAAGCTCACCTGCAAAACTACAAGGTCAATTCATCTATATCCTCGTGTTGTCCCATCTTTAAGGCTCCAGTGTGGTAGCTCGCTCTGATACCATATGTGATATACCCCATAAACCCCTTTTAAAAATAATGACAAAATAATTTGTGGGGAGCATGAAATAAATATTCAAAGTTTAATATTCACAAATCAATCATATTAATCTCTTGAGCGTAGAAATAATGTCATTGAAATTAAAAAAAAAACCTTTCCTTCTATAATACCAGTAGAGTCTCACAATCATTAGAACTCGCACATTTAGAAAATGCGTTACACCTCCAGTTATACCATAAATCATTTATAGTGCACACTACATTAGACACCATTGAGAAGATGAGTATACATAAATCAAAGGCGAAGTACAAGTAAAACAACGATGAGACATCAGTATACCTAGTTCACCTCGTCCACGAGGCTACATCCACCAATTTATTTGTTCTTTTTATTTCTTTATCAAACAGAGTGCTTAAAAAATCATGGCTCATTTATGGCCGGTTTTATCTTACCTCAAGGCTCTTTGCAGAGAGACCCTTGTAACTCAATAGCCCTATTTTAGGACCCTTATAATCAGCTCATAGAAGAAATTATTAACAGCCCCTTTGGGCACATGGTGAACTTTGAATTTACTACAACATTTAAGTACCCTAATAGGTGCGTGTCTTGAAAACTTTACCTTATACTTGGTCAAGTAATATTAGATTTATTATTCTGTTCACCTATTAAGTATACCTTTACTCCCGAAGTACTCATTATGTACCTTCTATATTATTCTTGAAATAAGCTCATATACTGCAATTAATGTCCCATTTCTATGTTTTGTATTAAACAAGCTATTCTCCATATCTAAGTATCTTCTGGAGATTTAATTTATAATTCCTATGCACTATATTATCCTTTAAACAAGCAATGTGCACCAAGTAGTCCTATACATCATTTCTTCTTCGGATCTATACACCAACAAGCATAGACCTCGGGTCTACAAATACTGAGACTCTATAATTTTCGAACAATAATTACACCTATCACAGCCATAGGCCAGTAGCTAAAAGCTATAGAATAAAGCAAAGGGGTTTTTCCCCAAATGCTGATATTGATTTTCATAAGTTTACCCGATCGAACATAAAGGTATGGGAAACAGAAACTAGAACTTAAGGAGAAGTAACTTACTCGTATCGATTAAGATATGCATAAACATATAACTTGAATGAACCCTGGCTTGGAACTAGATCCCAAAGTAAGACATGGGATGTCCAAAACATACTCTCATTGCTGCCGATCAGAGGCAAGAGCCATACAGACAGTCATTTACAGTTAGTTTTAATTCCCCATAGCAGCTTACATTTATCGCCCTTACAAGATACATAGTAGCATATATATACCATATATAAATTATTCTTCAAAGAGTAGAAAAATCCAATAGCTAAAGTACACGCACACTGCGCGTTAAGCTAAAGAAAAACGAAGCTGGGAGAAGAGGCGGGCTGGGATAAAGATTGGCAATTGCATTGCTTACAAGCCTTTTTGTTTGCTCACTGGACAACATAGTTGTGCTTTCTGAGATAATCAAACCGGGTTGGGATAATCACCCGGGGCTGGGAGGAGATGAAATGAAACGGCTAGGATAATACCAATGGTGTTTCTCTGTCTGCTGGATTATCTATCTGCAGCCAAGCAATTCAGCTGTGGCGTTAAGAACTGATGCTGAGATACTATACTGGAAAAAGGCGCAGGCATCCCAAAACATAGCACTCTTCCATATCATATCATCATTCGACTCCAAGAGGGTATTAAAAACACATAGCAGTCCAAATCAAGAAACCAAGCCACAAACAAAACACCTCTACGTCAGCTCATACCTGGAATACTCATGTCTCTTACAAAGAGTGAGTTGGGTGCAAAATTTTCCCTGGTTCTCTCAGAAAAATGCATGTCTCCTCCAAAAATCGCAGAGATCGATTCTATATCAGCATAGTAGAGATCCAAATCTGATAGGACATAGATAGCTCTCCTTCACGCTACCCTACAAGAACCCGATCACATATGAAACGGAGTTCACATTGACGCCTGAATGTTTGACTGAGTGAGTCCACTTATTCTGTAGAGAGGAGAATACTAAATGCAAAGGTCATGCGACGAGCAGGGCATTTCCTCCCTTCATATTTGTGATTTTCCCCAAAACTGGGTTCTTTACTTCCCCCACCAATAGTCAATTCACTATGGGTATTTATAGATCGAGGGAATTGTTGGCAGTCTCCTGCGTTATTTTCCTCTATCAACGCCTAAGCATGCCCTAAATTGCCTCCTCAATCAGAGCTGGGCTTGTTCAGGCAATTAAAAACTGTTGGTTCAACGTCTCTTAACACAATCGTGGGAAGTAATTAAAAGGCCTTCATAGTTCTAATAACCATTTCCACCATTATTGTCTTTTTCCATAATCAAAGGAAACTTAATGATGAGTATATGATATGTTAGTCAGTGACTAAATATCCTGTAACGGCTCCTAAACTCATGGCTAATACAGAGGATAGAAATCATATTCCATTTAATATGGGTATTCGTTCTTATAATGGTTATCCCTACGTAATAAAGTACATATATGTGTAAGAAATTGCCTTGGTTATATATTATATATATATATTTATTTACTATATGGTGTTCCGCTTCCGTACTTACTATTATATAGAGCTGCCCTAAGCGTAAAACTATAACATGTTCCAATTTTCTCACTATATAATTCATTTCATATATATATATTCTCTTCTATATATCATACCTTTGTTTATCCTATCCATATATATGTCTCTAATTCTTTGGATTGTTTTCTCCTTGGTTGTTTCTTTAATTCCCCCAACCTTCTCGTCAAGGTTACTAGGATTGAGTATTCTGCTAGGGCGTCTTGAGTTGGGATAAGTCCCTTTTTTATCCATGGTAGGTTTAGTTAGCCCTGTTGTTAAGTTGTGTCGTTGCATTTTCATCTTCTAAGTATTTTCACTTAGGTAGTTAAATTTTATAAGCCACAAGGAGTTGTCTTGGTGGGGCCTTGGCCTTGAGCTCCTCTCCAAGACGAGTACATTAATATGCAAAATTACAAAATATTCGAGGGCATATGAGAGGGATATTACATCCTCCCCCCCTAAAAAAAAGAACACCATCCTAGGTGTTTCTTGTTTTTTTGACAAAACTTTTATTCTTCTCTCGAGTCATTTCTTCATGCTTCGCCTTGCTTGGATCTCTCCTTCGGTTTTCTTTTTTGATCTTTGTGGGTTTGTAGGACCTGCAAAAAATGGGTCTACCCAAATTTCACATAGATAAGAGACAATGCATCATGAAACATAATTAGCAAGTCTTTTGCAGCATCAAAACTACAATTTAGTCTTTCAGTAATTCATGTCCAAATCATAATTCAACTGAAACAAAAGTCATAGATTGTTTTGCATTGTAACAATTTGCAATTTTCTAGTGTTCATTAGTGCCATAATACCTAATTATTTCCATAATATAATTGATACATCAATAAAACATGACTACTAGCATTGTCATTGAGTCAATGTAGAAATCCCATTATTCAATTTTTATAATCCATAGTGGCTCTAATATACCTGTCAGTTCTATCTATCAATAAATGAACATATTACCTCATCGGTACAAGTTTACCTGTAATGCACATACCTTTTCCCGCATTGTTCCTTTCTTTGGATGTCCTCCATCCCAGCACACCAAGTGCCAACAATACTCCAAGTACCAATTCAAGCCACCCAACACAAGGACGATACCAACCCTTTGTGTATCTCCTTTTGTGCTATTCAGGGTGCTTTATCTTTATTCTTTTCTCTGGATGTTCCTCCATCCTAGCACTCTAAGTGCTAACAGTACTTCCAGTACCAACTCAAGCCACCCAACACAAGGACGATACCCTATACCCCTCTATAGGCATATCTTCTTTTTGTTCTCTTCAGGGTGATTCACCAAGCTGAGGCACTCCATTCTCGCACACCCCCACAACGCCTAGAGGTTATTCTCTTCACAGAGTCCCCCACTCATGTCATAGTCCTCTAATTTGTGTGGAATGAGTCTTAACCAAAATGTCTTACATCTAGGCGTCCCCAGAATGCATAATGGTCCCTCGCTGGCCCGGGGGAAAACAAGGTATATTTCAACCACTACCTCCATCACCACTCCCTCATGGTGACAACTTTATACACATGAGATTTAACTCATCACCGTCCTGGAGCTTTAGCCTTTTCTCATGGCCATAATTTCCCATGCCTGCAAGCACTCTATGGGTGTCATTTTATCATATTGCAGATAACCCAATATAATCAATTATCATAGTTTCCTAATTTGCATTGATTTTAATTACCATTCATGAGTTATGTAACCTTTTAAATCATATAGAAAGTTACTCCTTACTCCTTTTGAGCACAACTTACATACGTAGGAATATTTATATACCATAATGCATGTCAATCGTAGCAATTGTCATAATATCGGTGAAGCCTGCAAGGTTAGTATGTAGACATTATCCACCGTTAGTTTATGAACAACCAGATTATACAAATTTATTACTTCTAATGACAAAACAACCTGACCGATAAAATATAGGTGCATGTGTAAAGATACATTAGAAACATAACAATTCATTATAACATCATCAACTTCTTAATGCATAACCTAAATAAGCTGATCATTAAACTTACATGCTATGTCAAGTCAAGGTAGACATATTGTTATTCATTAAATCATTTTAATGAACCTACCATATAGCCAGACTTGTGGTGGATATATGATATAAGATCCCAAATGTAGGTGGATTAAACTGTATAAACCCATCCAAAAATTTATTGATGTAAAATTTTGACTGAAAACAAAATTTTACTACATAAATGGTTTCATAAAACTAAAGAGAAATTACCTACAACCCCATCCCAACAATCAACACTTCACCCAAGGTTTACAGTCCACAATTGTAGCTAAAATGTAAATAGATAGATTCACACAGCTTTGCAGTCTTCAATAAAATATAATCAACATGAGAATGCTACTCTAAGACTTGGAAATACTTCCTGTGAGTGTTGTAACCTTAATGTAAACCCTAATCATCTAGCATAAGACGCCAAAAGTAGAATAAAACTCAGAACCTGTCTCATATTTCGAAATGTTAGTGGGCGTACCATATGTGAAATAACCATAATACCTTAATGCAGTTCTGAGAAAAATGGGGATTTTTTTTTTCAACCTCGTTAAAACAAATCCTACGTGTGGAAATTTCAGTTGCAAGTTGTGCTAAAGCTTTCCTGAGTTCTTTAGATGAGGTTTTTTTTTTTTTTTTTACCAAATGGCACCCATATTGTGCCCTAGTTTCTTTTGCTGAGTTGTTTTACCAAATGACATCCATCCATAAAAATTATTGACTTGACATATATCCGAGACCATAACATATTCACAATTTATCCATAATAACAAGGATACATATAAAATTCAATTACCACCTACAACGACCAGTTTATCAAGTTTTCTTTAACGGCTTTTCTCACACTCATACCTTTGAATGACAAGTGGAAGTCACTGGAGCTCCTTCCACATTGGAACACTCCCATATGACAGAATAAGCCACCTTTTAATGCTAAATAATGCAAACTGAAAAAATTGACCACATTCAAAATTTACAGATGATGATTCAATCTATATGAAAAACAAAACAAAAGGACATATTCCTGGTTCATTTCAATGAAAATTCAAAATAAAATTCAAAGGACAAATACCCAGCTTATGGTATTGAGAACACAAAGTAGATGATAGAGACTGAGTTCATTTCCTTGAAAACGTAAAGTGAATGATGGGGATCCAGTTCAATTTTCTGAAAATGCAAAATGACGGGAACCCAGTTCAATTCATTGAAATGAAAAGGAAATGGCAGGCATCGAGTTCAATTCAATGAAAATACAGAACAAAGGACAAGGACATAGTTTATTTCATTCAAAATGCAAGGCAAGGACAGAGAGACAGTTCATTCCATCAAAATCCAGGAAAAGGACTGAGCCCTGATGGAGGTTCATTCTCCATTAGATTTGGAGATAACTGCGTACTAACTTTAGGGATCCTAAAACTTACCTCCTAAAAATGTTTGATGCAGCCTAGCCATTAACTACAAAATGGGTTTTCTCCAAGAAATCTCTTTGACGATGATAATCATAAGCTGCTTCACAATGTAAATAATTTTATAGCAATCCTACGGTATAAGCTATTCCATATCCATAATAGGTTGTAGTAAAAAATGTACAATATTATGGTCTAACTTGGAAAAGGGTTTCATTTTAATTAACTTTCCTATATCTCAAGGAAATTTTTAGGTTTGATTCAGAGGAAGTGTTCCACGCACAAAATCCATGCCACATACTCAACAATGTTCTGATCCATCAACATAAAGAAGTTACGAAGGATCTTAGAGATTACTTGTCAGTAGCTTGCAGAAACTGCAGACATTTAGGCCATCCCTCTCATCCAAAAACTACAGTCATTGGTTATGCCATAGGAACCATGTTCAAAACAAGCTGCAAGAAGAGATTTAATTTCATAAATAGCAAGATTCAGTTGAGAAGAAAACTGAACGTTCTGCAAGCTTGCACAACGCCAAATTTTTCAGATTGGTTGCTTAGCAACTCCCAGATAAATTCGTACACAAATTCCAAAACTCACCACTGACTTATATTTATATCGTTTATGTACTTCTCAGTTTGAGCTATTGAAGCTCTTTTTAAAGAGCAATTGATATTTTATTGGTCATTTGAGGAACTAGCTTATAATCGATATTCTATACACTAATTCAAAAATTTTATTTGTGTATCTGGCATGCTCGTCTATAATTTTACATATATAAATAGAAATCATGCTACCTTACATTATAGATGAGTATATTTCTTCATTTTCTCATTCCAAGAAAGAGTAGGGACATTTTATACTAGATTTGGAATCGGTACATCAATTAAATTTTAATGTAAGAAATAAAATACTATCTGAAAAAAACTTATACACTTTACTGCAACTTAACATTCTACCTCTAGTGGATGCATCTATTTAACTACTCAATGAAATTACCCAACTGGCTAGGTACGTGTATTTCCATGGCATTAATTCTATGAATTCATTACTTCTATGTAATGCAAAAATTTTAATCACGTCTACCATTCCTGGTTAGCAAATCTTATAACAAAAATAAAAAGAGATAGCAAGGTACTTATATGGTTGCACCTGACCATTGATGTGGTTACAACAGCGAACCCAGTGTTATCATACTGACGATTGTTGAGATAGTTTCAGTATTTCCCTACTGATGTAGCAAGTTCAGTATTTTTGATACTTATGTTGATGTGGTAGATTCAATCCTGTCATGAATTTTCGAACATACTTCAAGCTCACCTGCAAAACTACAAGGTCAATTCATCTATATCCTCGTGTTGTCCCATATTTAAGGCTCCAGTGTGGTATCTCGCTCTAATACCATATGTGATATACCCCATAAACCCCTTTTAAAAATAATGACAAAATAATTTGTGAGGAGCATGAAATAAATATTCAAAGTTTAATATTCACAACTCAATCATATTAATCTTATGAGCATAGAAATAACGTCATTGAAATTAAAAAAAAAACTTTCCATTCTATAATACCAGTAGAGTCTCACAATCATTAGAACTCACATATTTAGAAAATGCGTTACACCTCCAGTTATACCATAAATCATTTATAGTGCACACTACATTAGACATCATTGAGAAGATGAGTATACATAAATCAAAGGAGAAGTACAAGTAAAACAAAGATGAGACATCAGTATACCTGGTTCACCTCATCCACGAGGCTACATCCACCAATTTATTTGTTCTTTTTATTTCTTTATCAAACAGAGTGCTTACAAAATCACGGCTCATTCATGGCCGGTTTTATCTTACCTCAAGGCTCTTCGCAGAGAGACACTTGTAACTCAACAGCCCTATTTTAGGACCCTTATAATCAGCTCATAGAAGAAATTATTAATAGCCCCTTTGGGCACATGGTGAACTTTGAATTTACTACAACATTTAAGTACCCTAATAGGTGGGTGTCTTGAAAACTTTACCTTATACTCGGTCAAGTAATATTAGATTTATTATTCTATTAACTTATTAAGGATACCTATACTCCCGAAGTACTCATTATGTACCTTCTATATTATTCTTGAAATAAGCTCATATACTGCAATTAATGTCCCATTTCCATGTTTCGTATTAAACAAGATATTCTCCATATCTAAGTATCTTCTAGAGATTTCATTTATAATTCCTATGCACTATATTATCCTTTAAACAAGCAATGTGCACCAAGTAGTCCTATACATCATTTCTTCTTTGGATCTATACACCAACCAGCATAGACCTCGGGTCTACAAATACTGAGACTCTATAATTTTCGAACAATAATTACACCTATCACAGCCATAAGTGAGTAGCTAAAAGCTATAGAATAAAGCAAAGGGTTTTTCCCCAAACGGTGATATTGATTTTCATAAGTTTACCTGATCGAACATAAAGGTATGGGAAATAGAAACTGGAACTTAAGGAGAAGTAACTTACTTGTATCAATTAAGATATGCATAAACATATAAATTGAATGAACCCTGGCTTGGAACTAGATCCCAAAGTAAGACACGGGATGTCCGATACATACTCTCATTGCTGCCCGATCAGCAAGGGGACTTCACTTAGTGAACCTCTCACATAGCATGTGCGATCGTGGGATATTAAAGAATACCCTTAATTTCAAGAGATATTGACCCAAAATATTTTTGTTAAAACCCCCTCCCAATACTTAAAACCTCCTCCCCAACCCTTTTTATAGCTCAATCCTTATAAAACACCCTACCCAGCCCCACCTTAAAACCCCTCATCCCCCCAATATCTGCAGTATATTGGTTTGATTTTTGATAATTTTAAAACCCACAATATGAACTAACATGATAGTATATTGGTCAACAACTGAAACCCCCGTGCTGATCAGAGGCTAGAGCCATACAGATAGTCATTTACAGTTAGCTGTAATTCCCCATAGCAGCTTACATTTATCCCCCTTACAAGATATGGAGTAGCATATATATACCATATATAGGTTATTCTTCAAAGCGTAGAAAAATCCAATAGCTAAAGTACACGTGCACTACGCATTAAGCTAAAGAAAAACGAAGCTAGGAGAAGAGGTGGGCTAGGATAAAGACTAGAAATTGCATTGCTTACGTGCCTTTTTGTTTTCTCGCTTGAAAACACAGGTGTGCTTTCTGAGATAATCAAACCGGGCTGGGATAATCACCCGAGGCTGGGAGGAGATGAAATGAAACGGCTAGGATTATACCAATGGTGTTTATCTGTCTGCTGGATTATCTATCTACAGCCAAACAATTTAGCTGCGGCGTTAAGCACGATGCTGAGATACTATACTGGAAAAAGGCGTAGGCAGCCCGAAACATAGCACTCTTCCATATCATATCATCATTTGACTCCAAGAGGGTATTAAAAACACATAGTAGTCCAAATCAAGAAACCAAGCCACAAACAAAACACCTCTATGTCAGCTCATACCTGGAATAATCATGTCTCTTACAAAGACTGAGCCGGGTCCATAATTTTCCCCAGTCCTCTCATAAAAATTCATGTCTCGTCCAAAAATCGTAGAGATCGATTCTATATCAGCATAGTAAAGATCCAAATCTGATAGGACGTAGATAGCTCTCCTTCACGCTGCCCTAGAAGAACCTGATCACATCAGAACCAGAGTTCACATTGACGCCTAAATGTTTGGCTGAGTGAGTCCACCTATTCTGCAGAGAGAAGAATACTAAATGCAAAGGTCGTGTGACGAACAGGGCGGTTCCTCCCTTCATATTTGTGATTTTTCCCAAAACCGGGTTCTTTGCTTCCCCCCCCCCCAACAGTCAATTCACTATGGGTATTTATAGATCGATGGAATTGTTGGTAGTCGCCTGTGTTCTTTTCCTCTATCATTGCCTAAGAATTTCCTAAATTTCCTCCTCGATCAGAGCTGGGCTTGTTCAAGCAATTAAAAACTATTGGTTCAACGTCTCTTAACACAATCGTGGGAAGTAATTAAAAGGCCTTCATAATTATAATAACCGTTTCCACCATTATTGTCTTTTTCCATAATCAAAGGAAACTTAATGATGAGTATATGATATGTCAGTTGGTGACTAAATATCCTGTAATGGCTCCTAAACTCATGGCTAATACAGAGGATAGAAATCATATTCCATTTAATATGGGTATTCATTCTTATAACGGTTATCCCTATGTAATAAGGTACATATATGTGTAATCAATTGCCTCGGTTATAGATTATATATATATATTTCTTTACTATATGGTCTTCCACTTCCATACTTACTATTATATAGTGTTTCCCTAAGCGTAAAACTATAACATGTTCCAATTTTCTCACTATATAATTCATTTCATATATATATATATATATTCTCTTCTATATATCATACCTCTGTTTATCCTATCCATATATATGTCTCTAATTCTTTGGATTGTTTTCTCCTTGTTTCTTTCTTTAATTCCCCCAACCTTCTCGTCAAGGTTACTAGGATTGAGTATTCTGCTAGGGCGTCTTGAGTTGGGATAAGTCCCTTTTTTTATCCATGGTGGGTTTAGTTATCCCTGTTGTTAAGTTGTGTCATTGCATTTTCATCTTCCAAGTATTTTCACTTAGGTAGTTAACTTTTATAAGCCACAAGGAGTTGTCTTGTTGGGGCCTTGGCCTTGAGTTCCTCACCGAGATGATTACATTAATATGCGAAATTACAAAATATTCAAGGGCATATGAGAGGGATATTATAGATTCTCCCCAGTCAACGTTCCCAATTAGCCCATGACTGTTTGGTGTAGGCAATCCGTCCGGTTTGTGGTCTGGCTACCGTAGGTCAAATAAAAAAACAAAGGTTTTACCGGTTGCGGCCCGGCCCACCGTATATTTTTGTATTTTGACTTAAAGTATGATATGCACCTGCCTAATTAATAATGTAGGGTGATAAGGATGCAGGGAGCAGTCACAACGTGATGCGCAGGTTCTTACCTCTCGTCTTAGGACTCACAAGTATCTAAATCACATATGCAACAATAAAATAAAACTAACTAAACTATCTCTAGAGAGCTGGATATTAATTCATGAGTAATGCACTACTGTTCATGTGTTATGGAAAATCGAAGATAGCTGTTCTTGTAACCAAACATATAAACATGAGTAAAAGTATACATGACAAGTTAGCTCATCAACAATTAAAACATCCCATTACTCATAGTGGAAGAACATCATAAAGATACTGAAGAATATTCAGACAAGAACATAGGTTGAATAAGTTACAACACTCTCGCAACTGATGAAACACAGTTGAAAAACAAAATAGTTCCCATTCAACATCTCTCATTTAAACGCATTGATCCATTCCACATAGCACTTTTTCCAACAGGTAAAATTTTCACTTTCTGGTTTGTAAAACGAAATAGTTCCTCTTACAAGCAAAAGTTTACAAGTTTTCCAGGGGAAAACGCCCCTGTAACTTCTAATTTTCAAATATTTAAACAAACAGTAGACCGCTTGGGTTCCCCCCAAACATGTGACTTTTCCCATTCTTCGAACATTTCATATCCCTCTTTTACATATTTTATGTACATGCTCATGATCAGCTGAGTAATGGATGGATCTTTCAGATCTGCACCTTTGTTGCTTTCAGTTTTGTCTTTTACTTTACCCACGCCCCTTGAGATCCTGCCTCCTATCAGTACCTTCACGCTGCGGCAATATGGAAAGTCTTTTGCATCTTCCTGCAGTTAATCAATGTGCATCATTTACCGGGATTGCATTCTAAACAAAACGTCAAATTAAACCAACTAAAACGGCTAATCCACAAGAAATGGCCAGGTGCACCATTTTTTCTGAGAAAATTAACAATGTCAACACCACTACCTCATCCACCTACAGGCTCGACAGACATCACCAATGACGGAAAACGGGAAACTCATTGGTGGCTCAAAATACTAACATCGGAAGGGTAGATACATTCACGGCTGCATAAGTGGGTCCTGAGAACGATGGGTACTGTGAAACACTTCAAGCACATCAGAGTCGAAAGAGTTAATACTAAGCTGTGGGTGGGAAAGTTCTCAATCGAAAGTCGGAAGGATATCGACATTGCAAGACGAAAGCTTTGCCCAACCGCAACGGAGGAAGAGGAAAGACTACGGACAAGTGACTAAAAGACTGATATGCATCGGCGAGCGGAGCGCTTTGCACTTTGGGCACTTAGTTGCTTTGGGAGCCGCAATGGTGAAAGAGGAAAAGACCATGGCTTCCAATCAAACAAAAATTGACTCCCGATCAATATAAAATATTAAGTGTTCGAACGGCTCTAAAATTCAACAGTGGACAAAATCTATTTCACCTCCGAAACAACGGCCCTTCAAAGAACAATTAGCAAAACCAAACTCAAATTTGCGACCCAAAACAACTTCAAAACACACGCAACTTCCGAAAACCAGGACGAGAGTTAATCTTCAAAAATCATTCAAAATTAAAGCATGACCAAAAACAGTTCATGGATCCAAACGATTCAAAGCAACCTTAAATGATGAGGAGGGGACCAAAATTTAAAAAATTCGATGTTCTTAATGCTTAATGAACTATTTGATGTCTATCATAGTCGTCAAGGGTAAAAATGCCTTAAATCTTTCTTTACAAGCAGTTTTAAGAATGACAGAGTTATTAAGTCAAGGATCTAGTTTAAATTGTGCACACATACATTTACATCAAAATGGATTTGGTTACTGTTTGTGATAAGAATATAATGTATATTGATAAGGAGTTGAAGTACTACTGTTCCCATTTTCAAAACTTTGGTGTTCAACAGGAATACATCTTTATTACAAGCTGCTCTTGAAGAGGATTAAACTAGTGTTATTAATCATCAAAAGGTTACTTATTGTTAAAGTCTGATAGCTACTAAAAATGCTTAACACCTTTGTTTACTCATTTAAGGTTTTACACAACAAAATACACCAAAGTATAACTAGAGCTATTCTCATAAGATAGATATCTTGTCGTGAACAGGTTTTATACAATTCCTTTCAAAGATGTAAAAAGGGCATGCCTTAATGGACTAACCATTGATAGAATGCAAGTTATAGTAGTTTAAAGGACTAACTTTTAAGTTGATGAATCTTTTGTTTAAATAATTTTTTCTTAACCCTTGTCATAATTATTATAGTTTGTTGTAAGGATATTATGCAAGCATAGGCAAAAGGGTTAAGAAAATAGAACGCGCCATAATGAACTATGGTTTACTCTTGATCTATGCTTTAAAAACTATTGTTACATGCCTTCTTTACAAGTATAAGTTCTAATTCATGCATTGGTATAGATCCACACTATGATATTATCCTACTCCTTGATCTAAGGTTTACTTGGTTGAATTTTACAATATGCAGGTTAGTTTACATTTGGTACCATTTGGTTTACTTTCCTGCATGTTAATGCAAATGAGTTTTTACCCTATAATATTATTTAATTTTCACTTGATAGGGTTTTCTGTACACAGTTTTATATTAGATTACTTCATTATAAAAGAATTTATAAAAGTTGGTAAATAACTTTTAACCTTCAGAATAGAAGGTGTTTATGTTTTTAATGAAGTACTTATGTAACTATCAGTTACATCCTTTGAGTACAGACTTCATAATTTATATACTGTTTACTATTATAGAATGAGATCATTACTTTATTGCCTTATTAATACTGGTACTATAAATATACACATTATCTATGTATTTAGTTTGTTTATAGATATAAAATAATAAATTGCTTTGTCATTTTAATCCTATACCATCTGTACTAAATATTTTATGTGTGGTCCCTTCAGTATTTTGTATTATTCTATTTAGGTTATAAAGCTTAGTAGACATAAAAGCAAGAATGATACTATCTATGTTCTGACCTCTAAACTATATGATAGTATTTGTTTAAGTTTTCTAAAAGGTAGGATAGTAGTTATATAATTTAGTTAGATAAAATGAAGAAGTTATTTACATTGCACTATAATTAAAAATATTACAGCTATTAGTTTTGGCTCTAGAAGTAAATCTAAAATAAAATAGTCTATCCTCCCTCACAGTGCGAATGTTATGAAAGAAGAATACAGTAATTCTTTATTCTATACAGAAAAGAAATAAACTGTAGAAATGAATGGCATTCTAAAAAAAAACTTGATACTACATATTTTAACCTTTATATATACTTTTCTTTTGTTTCAAGTAGATAAAAAGGTTTCAAAAATGAACACTGTAAAAGGAACTATTCATTTACCAAATATACTACTGACAGTAAAAAGCTATAACTTCTTTCTTTGATTCCAAATCTGTCATTCATAGTCTAGGTGTCTAATCCTAATCCTTCTCCATACACAGAATGCTATTTCTTCTGATAGTACAATAAAAATGACCTTCTCTTAATCAAACTAACATTTTATTCGATAATTGCATTATACTTTCTTTATCTAGTTTCACCACATGTGCTGGAGTACAATCTAGATCATTCCAGATGAGGAAAAACACAGGTAGGGTTTGTCTCTTATTAAACACATTTTCATTACTAAATAAACTGAGTTATGCTATTCTCTAAGTTTCTACATCATAAAATGCAATTGCATCATTCAATCATACACAGATAACAACACAGAAATAATAAATAACAGAACCTGTTCTTGGAGCTTGGATGACAACAACAATGGGAGGTCGTTCCTCCCTACCAAATCCTACAGAGCACTCAAACAGCGACTCCTCAGGACCCCCGAGCTTGCTCTAGTCTCTATGGCTGGAACTAGGTGCAGCAATAATCAAGTACCAGTCTTCAGACTCAATACCAATCCTGAACTTATCAGTCAATTCTCTCAGCTTAGCAAGCTGTATCAAACCAAGTTACTATAATTTATCGCTCAAAACACCTTCCTTATAGTTTTCCCTTTTTCCCAATGAATTCCTTGAAGTGCATTCCACCTGAATGATTCTTCTCCTGGAAAATATATGAGCAGCCTTAGCTCTCTACATTGGGTACTTTTAAAAGATTGCCTAGGTCTTTTGGGTTAGTTGTCATTTATTGAGCCACCTGCTCTGATCCCACTTTCTTGGGGGATCATGACCCCAAATGTAGGGAAGTTTCCACATGCAACATAGGAAGTGTTTGAGGATGTTGCCACTTGTCTTTTTCTCTCCACCTAGTTCCTTCCACAAGTTTGACCAGTAACACTCTTATTAACAGCTCTCCCAAGCTGTTGTCTCCACTTTTTATTTATTAAAATTAAAATATTTAGAATTACATTCCACTTCTTTTGACTCTGCTGAGTGATTAGTTCCTACTTAGTATTAAATTTAACATAATGTCTTAGGAAATCAAATTAACACAATTAACATTATTTTACAAAATTGGGGTATGTGATAACACCCATGGATTCCAACCTGAAGTTGTTAGCTGATGACTCAACAGAGTTAGTGGATGTGACTCATTACGAAAATATCATTGGGTCATTGATGTACTTAACAAATACCAGACTAGACATTTGTTTTGCTGTGAACACCTCAAGTCAATATCTAGTTCAACCTAGATGGGTTCACTTGGTAGCTGGAAAACATGTGATGAGATATTTGAAAGGGACTATAGAATGTTGTCTATATTATGATAATAACCTTGAGTATAGATTGTATGGCTATACAGATGCAGATTGGGCTGGAAGTATCTCAGACAGAAAAAGCACATCAGGTGGATGTTATAGTCTAGGATCTGCTATGATTTCATGGTTTAGCAGAAAGAAATCTAGTGTTGCTCTAAGCACAGCTGAAGCAGAATATATAACAGCTTACTCTACTAGTTGTGAAGCCATATGTCTTCGAAATATGATGTTAGGATTATTCAACCTAGAGTTGGACACTACCGTGATTCTATGTGATATCCAAAGTTGTATAAATATGACAGAGAACCCTGTGTTCCATGACAGATCAAAGCACATAGAAATCAAGCATTTCTACATTTGAGATATGATGCAGAAAAGAGCCATAAAGCTCCAGTATGTGAGTATTGATGAACAAGTTGCTGATGTGTTGACAAAGACTCTATCCTGATTAAAGTTCAAACACTTTCAAGACAAGCTTAGTGTGGTTCTAAAAGGCCTACCCCGAAAGGGGGTGTAGTGATGTAGCAGTGTGATTGTATCATCCCTGGGAACTTTCCCTAAATTGATCCGGTGACCTTAGTCCTCGAGAATGAAGTGGGATTGTATCATCCTGGGAACTTTCCCTAAAGTGATTCGGTGACCTCGGTCCTCGAGAATGAAGAGGGATTGTATCATCACGAGACATATGTCCATAATGGATACAGTGACCTTGGCCCTTGAAAATGTGGTAGAATTGCATCATCCTTGGACTTAGTCCTAAAGTGATAGGGACTGATTCTCCTGTAATCAATCCGGTGACTTCGATCCTTGAGAATGTGGTAGGATTGCATCATCCTTGGACTTAGTCCTAAAGTGATAGGGACTGATTCTCCCGTAATCAATTTGGTGACTTCGGTCATTGAGAATGTGGTAGGATTGCATCATCCTTGGACTTAGTCCTAAAGTGATAGGGACTGATTCTCCCATAATCAATCCAGTGACTTCGGTCCTCGAGAATGTGGTAGGATTGCATCATTATTGGACTTAGTCCTAAAGTTATAAGGACTGATTCTCCTGTAATCAATCTGGTGACTTTAGTCCTCAAGAATGTGGCAGGATTGCATCATCCTTGGACTTAGTCCTAAAGTGATAGCGATTGATTCTCCCATAATCAATTCGGTGACTTCGATTGTTGAGAATGTGGTGGGATTGCATCATCCCTGGACTTTAAGTCCAAAAGTGATCCAAAGACTTTTTTTGTCTTTGAGCTATGGATTGCAGGTTGTTGTTGATGATGATGATGATGTACTGATCGAAAGATCAGAGTATGATGATGATGACGTATTGATCGAAAGATCAGAGTGTAATGATGACGAAGTACTAATTGAAATATTAGAGTGTGATGATGATGTTGTTGTTCGAAATTTCAAAATATGATGATGATGATTTTTTTTGTTATTGATCAAAAGATCAGGATATACTGATGATGATGTTGTTGATCGAAAGGTCAAACTACTGAAGATGTTTTTGTTGATTGAAAGGTCAAAGTGCTGATGATGATGTTGCTGATCGAAAGGTCAAAGTGCTAAAGATGTTGTTGCTGATCAAAAGGTCAAAGTGCTAAAGATGTTGTTGCTGATAGAAAGGTCAAAGTGTTGAAGATGTTGTTGCTGATCGAAAGGTCAAAGTGCTAATGATGATGTTGCTGATCGAAAGGTCAAAGTGCTGAAGATGTTGTTGCTGATCGAAGCGGTCAAAGTGTTGATGTTGCTGAAGACTGAATATTGAAGATGAAGACTACATGATGTTGAAAATCTTCCAATGATTTATAGATGTGTTACCTTGATGATGTTAATGATGTCCTCTATCTCTCTCCTACTATTGTTGTTGTTGATGTTGTTTTAGAATACCCTTCTTGTTAAGGGGAAGTGTTGAAATATTGTAACTTTGAAGAATATTCTATATGTATCTTTTTGTGGTCCTCGATGGTCCTACCAAGAGAACCACTTGTAATACTTTGTACCCTGATGATTCTAATCAGAAGAACTAATAAGAGTCATGAGGTAGTCCCCTCTAATTGTAAAGGTGGGTCATTAGCACCCTAGTGTGGTTACTTGAGCCTACATGTATAAATCAAACCTACATGATTAAATCGAGCCTACATGTCGGATTTAATTATTAAAGTGAATGGATGAATATAAATAGAGGTGTGGCGCTCCTCATTTGGTACACACACTATCACTTGTGTAGCGCATTAGTGAAGGAGAGAGGTGTAGATGGAGAAGGAGGATGATCAGTCTTTGATCTCCTTTTTGGTTTTAGCTTTTATCTTTTAGGGCATCTATATTGAGGAATTTTTTTCTCGGTTTTTCCCTTTAGGGTTTTCTCAGGATAAATCTCTGTTGTTCTTGTGATACTGTTTCTTTCAGTGATCCTGTTTATATGCTTTTGTTATGAAAATGAAATGAAATACTGATGTTTTAGCTAAGCATATGAAATTTTAACACTAGGATCTTAGAATCATACCCCATATGAATTCTAGGTCCTCATGAGAGATCTAGAGAGGTGAATCATTCTTTGGAAGCAACCATATGAATGGATGCTCTTGAATCAATCAAATAATCCTTTGATCAAGAGAATTTTTATTTCAAGGCATGGCAAAGTCTCATGTTCTTCTATCTATTTTCCATATTCAAACTTATTTTCACTTTGTGGAAGAGAAATATTGTTCTATTCAAGGAGATTTGACATCTAACCAATGTTTTTATTCATGCATTGGCTCTTTGGATGAAAACCTCCCATACAATAGGAACACTTAGCTTTCTCAAGTTTCTTGTTCTTATTCTTCTTGGAACCTAAGGCTCCATTGGAAGGATTATGCTTCTGCTTTGAGTTTGAATCAACATTTTTATTCTCCTTCCCTTTCTTCTTCCCTTTAGCTTGTGCTTTCCCAGAGTCTCCAGCTAAGAGGGATTGATTCTTCAAGGAATTGACCACTCCCATTTGAACCAATTTGTCTTGCTCCTAGATCAATGACTTTGCAAATGCATCTAGAGAAGGAATTTTCCAATTTGGGATGGACAATATTCTGAAGTGGAATGTGGATACAAAAGCTAACAATTTTGAGACAAGATTGCTCAGAATTTACATTATAAGTTGCTCATCCTTCCTTTCTATCCTGCATTGTTTGCATTGCAAGACTAGTGCTTTGTATTCCAAAAAGAACTGTTGAAATGTATCAAAATTTCTAGGTTACAACACAATGAGTTCATTCTCCAGAATATGGCCTCTAAGCTCATCTTGTTTTCCAAACAAAGATTCAATTTTGTCCCATGCTTCCTTTGTACTTTTGAGTCCCTCAAGGTGAAACAAAATATCCTTGGAGATGTGGATGCATATGAAGTCGAAGGTTTCTTCTAGCCGATTCAAAAACTTGGATTTCTCAATGTATTGTTGGGGCACAACTTCTCTTCCCATTTTCATCCTAAACATGGCTTTGTTGTGCAATATTATCTACATATCTTCCCTCCAATCAATGTAATTGAAGGGTGTAAGGATTCTAGGTGAAAAAGGAGTTGAATTCTCCATTTCATTGTATGTTTATCAACAAATATTGAAAAGCTACATAGGTACCTGCAAAAATCACTGCAAAAAAAACTTCAATTTGCAAACATTTGTCAGTTCAAATATTTCCACCTCGACATGTGCACTTTTTTAGAATCTTTCACACCATGGTAGACTTCTAGGTGATAAAGGAGTTGAATTCTCCATTTCATTATATGTTAATCAACAAATATTCAAGAGCTACGTAGGTACCTAGAAAAATCACTGCAAAAAGAACTTCAATTCACAAACATTTGTTAGTTCAATTATTTCCACCTCGATATGTGCACTTGTTCAGATTCTGTCACACCAGGATAGACTTCTCTGGACATAATCTAGAGAGAGAAATGCTATGATTCTAGGAATTATGTGGAAATTCAGCTACTTCTGGTGCAACCATGGAAGTATCAGACGTTTTTTGTTGGCCTGAACATAGTATCTGATACCATGTTAAATTTCATGAACAATAGATATACAAGCCAAAATGAGATTTATCTAAAAAGAAGTATGTAGTGGAATTATCAAATCAATGTAAACTAAACAACAGATTCATGACAGAAATTTCACACAAATCAGAAAAAGTAATAAGTCTCGACACAGTTGAGGGATTTGCAAAAACTCCCTATAAAATTTTGTGAAATCCTATTGAAGTGCATGTGAGCCAATTCATGAGATCCTAACACTTTGAATTTCTTGACTAGTGGTTCTTGACCACTCCTTGCTTCGAATGGAGGAAAACCCTTGGAACTTTTGTGTGGAACTTGACTAATTGTAGGATAAAAAGTTGTCGATCTAGAGTATGAGAAGGAATTATAGAGGTCTTCTTCAACAAGAACTTGGATTTGGGACAAGTTCTCCAATGGATAGTATAAAATTGTTGATCACCTCTTCTTCTAGGCTAGTAAAAGGGTGTCCCTCAACAGACGGGTGGACCACGGATGTGCATGTCCTTGTAGACCATATGTTGTGAATATTATAGGACCTCTTTCATCCTCTCAAGGGATGTGAATATATCTTTGTGGGGCATATGTTGTGAAGCTTATGGGATTCCTTCAGCCTTC
>LPNX010637832.1:42406-58349 GCA_001517045.1 Pseudotsuga menziesii | reverse complement strand
ATATGGAAGGAAATTACTCAAAAGTGGAGCGTTTCTAAAATAAATTTTTTCGGTTGGCTAGTTATTCACAAGAAGATTCTTATTGTAGAAAATTTGCATAAAAGGGCCATCGCAGTCCTTCAAAATGTAAACTATGTAAAACAACATAAGAAAGCTCCAATCATCTCTTCATGAAATTTGAATTCACAATTTTGACTTGGAGTTATACGATAACAAACTTAAACATCCATGTTAGAACTCCAAAAAGCTAGCAAAAAATGTTCTAAAACTAGTACAAGCAATATCTTAAATGCTTTCAAAATAAACCTCTCATTAAATGGATATGGAAGAATATGCCATACTACATATGTTGATAACTCTCATTGGCTCATAATAAACGAATTTTCAAGAACAAGGAAACCAATGCTAGGAAGGTTGCATCCCAAGACTAGAGAATGTTATGAGAGGTATTATGAGAGGAAGGCTACATCAACCAAAATATTTCAACTCTCTTCAAGATGTCAACTATGCAAAACAAAATACGAAATATCCAATCATCTATTTCTAGAATGTGAATTCATAGTTTTTACCTGGTGGTATATGATAGAAAACTTAAACACCCATGTTAGAACTCCAAAAAGATAGCCATAAATGTTCTTAACCCGGTACAAGTAATATCCTAAATCCTTTCAAAATAAACTTCTCATTAAACGGATATGGAAAGCTATGGAATACTTCATATGTTGAAAACTCTAGTTGGATTGTAATAAAGGAATTTTCCAGAATGAGGAAACCACTGTCAGGAAGGTTACATCCCAAGCCTAGGGAATTCTAAGTGAGGTAATATGAGAGAAAGCATGCAACGACCAAAATCTTCCATGTTTGAAATTATAAAAGAAAATATGGATTAGGGGAATCCTTCAATATAAACCTCCTTTCAAACTAATGCGAGGCCACAAACTTCTCTCTCATCAAGATTGGTGTTGTACAGGAATAAACACCTTATAACCGAAGGTCTGGGGTTACCAACATACTCATGAAACTTGCAGGTAATTGACTCTAGAATCTAGTAAAGAAAATAGGAGGATAGGAAAGACTCACCTGATACACGATAGTTGATCCTAGCTTGTCCTCTTCCACTCTGCTTCTCCTCCAAAGTCTTCAGGGATGCTTCTCCTTCACTTGTCAAGAGTCAATCTTCCAAATACAAGATGATACATATATATAAATAGGTCAGATAAACCATATACAGAGTGCTGAAACATAAGTATTTATCAAACCACAATATATGAGAGACATTCAAGACACATATGGAAGAAGGATTCTCTTTATTAACAATAATGAAAGAGTTCAGATTACAAATCAATGCCTGAGACAAGGACTGCTCTGCAGCGAAAGGATTCTGATTTCCATTGCTCCAAATAATTCTGTATAAACTCCACCAGCATAACTTTTCTATCCAAGTGTATGTGATTAACACCCTCTCCAATGCCTGGATTTATACTTGGTGAAATAAGGCAGTTTCGAAGGTTGAGGAGGTTGAGACAATTAAGGTGATTAAGGTTAAGTGCTTAACTAATCTCAAGTAATTGTGAGTTTTTATTTTTAATGTCAAAGGAATATGTATGCGGGTATCAATACTGGAAACTCGCGTATGACCCATGAGTTGCTCTAAGGGTAACCCATGTACAAATATGTACATGAGATGCAACAACCGATACTCACATACAACATGGGAGTTGCATATATATAGAGTCGCGTACATGACTTGACATATCTAAAGGTAAAAATAACCAGTTGGATGGATGATAAATGTAGTTCATAGTAAGCCCATCTATAGTGTTTTGGGAAGCCCTCAATCCATAAATGTCCTTTTGTGAGCCAACATGAGGGATGTCAGCACTCGGATGGAGAGGTGCCATTCAGGTGGATAACAGATGCCCCCTAATGTGTGAGGTCAGAGGGAAGCGATGGTCAAAATACATTATAATCTTTATCTTTGGAGAACTCAGAAATCAAATGGAGCAGAGAGAGTACCTGAAACAAATACATAGTAACGTCATATACAAAGTTACATCTGAGGATGCTATGTTCAATTTACTGGAACACTAGCTCCTTTACACTTTTTGAGTACATCATATGATACAGGTATGAAACCTCATATATTACAAAGGTGGATCGAAGCCACAATATACAATAATGATGAGTCTTCAAAGATCTGGAATCTATGTATATGAATAGAACATAATATTGCACAACTTAGTCCATAGGTGAGGAACTAAGGTCTTCATAATTAATCCCAAAGAACCAGTACAATCCAAGCCATGTGAATAAGGGTAAGCTGAATTCAAACATGGAAAGGATTCAATAGTTTGTCAATCAATAGGTGATACTTGACAACTGAAGCAAAGGAATTCACCAATGATGAAAGTGAATCCTGAGGTATGATCATCAAAACTCTAGTTCTTCGTCATCAGGCAGTACTGAAATGGAACCATGCTGTGATAAGGAAGGTAATAAATCCTCCAACGTATCACAAGAGTGACTAGGAACTAGGAAAAAGAAGGGAGACACAATAGATAACATATATAAGAATGATGGGATCAGGCTATAGATCAGACATTGGGTGAAGTCCTTGAACAATGAGCACAACACAGAGATGACCCAAGGTAGCATATAACTTATAGATAGAACAACTAGACCTATCTGTCATGTAGGAGACATGATCATATTCCCCAGGTATAACAGACAAGAGGAGGAGTAAGAAACTAAAAGTAATAGCTGAATGGAAAAGTAATCACTAAGACATGGATATCAGAAAAAACAAAGAGTGCTATGTTCAAGGAGGACAGTCTACCATTACTGAAAACAAGAGAAAACTTCTTCCTTACCTTCGCTGTTAAATTTTAACGAGTCTAGGAAAGTCAACTCGGATCCCTCTTCATTTTTTAACAAGCTTGAAGAGATGAGAAAATAATGCTTGATAGTGTCACTAATTCGTGGATTTAATGAGCCCGAACTAGTACATGCTCAGTTGGTGTTTTCACATTTAGAGATTCTAAAAACTCCAAAGAAGACTCTAGGGGGGTCCTTTTTCGTCCAATTTAGTCTCCTAAGGTCGAAAAAGTATAAAACATACCACTGAAGAACTCTCTTAACTTTCGTATAAGAAAAGGTGAACCTTTTTCGTACTTAGGGAGGTCAAAAAAAGGTTAAATTACCACCTACCCAACGCTCCTTCCAGAACAGCATAAAATAGCTTGAGTTTTACGAGTGTGAAGGAAAGAAAGATCACTCGAAAAGATCCATTTTGTTTTGAGAAATGGAGCTTACAACAATAAACTTGTTTCTTTGTTCTTAAGTGTTTAACGAGCATGACAAAGACACAAAGTACACTCAGAATCTTTTTCATGTTTAGGTCTAGAGCACGAAAAAGAGAAAACTAAGCTCATACCGGGTGTTCCTTTTCTGTAAATTTAGTCCCTCAGGTCCGAAAAAGTGATAAACCTATACCTGAGAATACTCTTTCTAAATTCAAAAAAAAAAAGAGTGATCCTTTCTCATATTATTCTGCATGGTCCGAGAAAGAGATAACCTACCACCAATGTGGATGCCCGTTCACATATTCTTAACGAGCTTGAATGGACGAGTTAACTCAGCAGTCAAGTCTGTTTTGAAGGATTCAGACCTGGGCCTAAAGAAACTCCATAAGGGAGGGGAGTCCTATAAAGTGATAGCTTGTAAAAAGAGATTCAAAAGAAGCTCTATTTTGCATAAAAAATAGCTAAGAGGATACCCCTATACCTGAAACAATTGCGGCATGAGTACCAAATAACAACTTAGGCTTAGAAGAAGAATACTCATGAAAAAGGGTCCTATCCATAGAAGAACAATGGTAAAAAATAGGGAACTAATGGCTTAGAATACCATAGTCCGTGGCAAAATGTTGAAAGCAAAGGTTAATGTGGATTGAATAAAGATGCCAAAATGTATTGGAAATGACAAAACCACCCTATTGGAGCAACAACACTTTGTAATAGTGACAAACCTAGTCCAAGGCACAAACAAAGATGGTATTAGTTGAATGAATTTTCAAACTATAGAAAAAGACCCACTTAAAGAAATATAATTTCTATAAATAGTTGAAAATCAAAACAAAACTCACCATTTGAAATTTTGAGCCATAAAAAGCAAGTTTGTCCTTCTACCTGTGTTCGATCATTGTGGACAATTGAACCGACGGAATCGAATTCCGCAAGTTGCAGGTAAGCCTACACCCTGAGCTCTTCATTTTGATCCAAGAAATTATGAATTTTGAGTCTTAATTCCATTATTAAAAGCATCCTAAAGATGGCACGACACGTACACGGGTTGACTGTGTGAAGACTCATGTACACACATTCTATACATGAGTTGCCTAACTAGACAGTCGCATACAGTATGTGACATGTCTAACTAGACAATCGCATGTGCTGCGTGAAGGATATAAGGCTAAAAATAGTAAAAAATAATCAAATTTTTATATGGAATTACTGAATCAAATTACTTGTTTTGCTAGGTGAAAAATGGTTTTGGAATGGAGGGAACGAGAGCATGAAATAATGGACCAAGTAGCACTCCAAAGTGCGCCCACTATACAGGCATTGTGAACGAGTGGGCTACTAAAATTATTTTGTACGTCACCCATGCAAGCCAATGTCTGCCTACTTGAGTTCATGGTAAATTATTGGGATCATGATTTGGGGATGTTCAACCTATAGGGTGAAACCTTGGAGATTACTACTGAAGACAAATATTTCATTACCAGTCTGTCATGACGAGGAGCACCGGTGAACTTAGAGGGAATTGGAGGAGGCGGTGACCCTTTAAATGTTCAGAACTACATGAATGTATTTTGCACACCGGGTACGAAAAAGAGAGGGAGTTGTGTCCTCATTGTACATATTCATGACTTTACTCTACAGGTACTTGCTAGCACCATTGTGAGGATTTCAGGATCATCATCTTTACATTTGGCTACATGGAACCAAATGAGGCCGGTAGTTGATTGTTTTCATGGTGCTCTCTATGATTGGTGTTCAGGAGTTGTCCCTATCATGAAGAGAAAACTATTCGATTGCAAGAGATGAAGGTGGAAAAACTTTGGTTATGTGAGTATATTAGTGGCCTTCTTCTTCTTCGAGAGTACCAGCATTGAGCCTTGCCGAACCTCTATCGGTCAGATCTCCACGTTAGACAAGGCTGAGCAGGTGGGGAGACATCTTCCTCCGTCAAGGAGGAGGAGACATAGTACACATTGTATATGATGATGATTTCTATACCTAGTGGGAACGACAGCTGCCGGCACTAGAGCAGTTTCCATATGCCGGTATGGACTTTCAAGGTGACCCAGACCTTGTCCTCCCTCCAGGAGGAGCATAGGGAGAGCTAGGTAAATAATTTTTTATTTTTTTAATTTTTCAAATTTTTATGAATTTTATAGAGTCTATGGAGGCTTCCGAAGCCGAGGAGGCTGAGCAAGCTAGAGTGCAGAGGGACCATGGGGACCAAGGTGGTCCTAGTGACAAGGGTGGTCTTGCATAGATATAGGACATTTTGATGGACTACGATCCACATTTTTGTATATTTTGTATATGACGGGATCTGAGGATCAGACTTGACCTATCTATGGACATATATATATATATATATATATATATATATATATATATATATACTGTTGTTTGTTGTCAGTTTATTTACAAATGTTTTTCATATGTTTGTTGTATATCTTTATAAAATGTACGTGAGATACCAATCTAAAATGTAATTAGCATATGCATCAGTCAATGACTTCTGATTTCATGGAATATGATTGAATGTAATAACCTCAAAATTTCTTTCCAATAAACAAATTTGCATGAACTGACGTAATAAAATAGGATTTCATACCTGATAAGCCCGATTGAGCTGGGAAACCACCAACTGAGAGTCCAGACGGACCTCAAGTTGGGTGATACCACGTGACAAAGCATCCCATAGGAGCTCAATTACAGACCTATACTTAGCAACATTATTAGAATCAAGACCTAAACAAGCGCCTCCTATGGCCACAAGTTGTCCTGAGGGAGAGTAAATAACCCATGCTGCCGAAGCTAGGTTACAGGTATGATGGCTGGCACCATCAACGAACCCTATATACCTTTCAGAAGACATCTACAACAACCAACAGATAGTATAAAAAGAAATACTAACAACCTAATGTACATGAAAAATACATACAATAAAGATACAAGAAAAAGTGTTAGGCCTAAGCATAGTACTTTTTCAGGTAGAGCCCATTTCTAGGCTCAGGTAGCTTGTTCCCATCAAAATAAACTAACTCATATGTGCCCTTACTCAATAATTTTGACATGACATAAGGTCCTAACCACATGGACTTGAATTTTCCTGCCCCCAGGGGTTCTTTGTCTTGGTCCCAATGCAAGACAAGTTCCCCCTCAGAGAAAACCCGAGGTTTGACCAATTTATCATACTGAGTTTTGACCCTATTTTTATGAGCTTGATTAGTAGTCAGTGCATCTCTACATTGTTCATCAAGGTGTTCTAAATGTACCAGACATTCTTCAATCTCAGTCGTATCAGGTAACACATGAATGGTTATCTTTAGAGATGGGATTTCACACTCAATCAGAGTAACTGCTTCCACTCCATGAACAAGTTGGAAAGGGGAGAAACCCGTAGCAATTTTTACGTTAGTTCAGTAGGCCCAAAGAGCAGGATATAACATGATTTACCAGTATAGTGGGAAGCATCAATTGTACATTTAAGAATAGTTTTTGAAGTTTTGTTGATAGCCTCAACCTAACCGTTTGCTTGCTGATAGTACGGATATGAATGTTCTTGTTTGAATCCAAGCATAGTAGTCAGTTCCGTCATCATGTTATTTTGAAAATGAATTCCATGGTCAGTGAAAATCACTTTGGGTATACCAAACCATGTGATAATCTGATTGAAAACAAAGAAAGCTGTTGTTTCCCCGTCGGCTTTTAAAGTAGGCATTTCCTCTGCCCCGTTTGTGAAATAGTCAATAGTGACAATAATGTATTTATGCCCCCCAGCTGAGGCTGGGTTGCATGTCACGTAATCAATCCCCCATTTCAAGAAGGGGCCTACCAAGACAACGGGAAATAACGGAGCAGGATGTGACCACATTTTTTTGGTGTAAAGATGACATGGATGATAGCGTTTCACTGCTTCCACACAATATTTAAAGATTGTGGGCCAGAAATAACTAGCATGTAATATCTTATGGGCCATTGCTAACCCAGATAAATGACCCCCACATGCTCTCCTATGGGGATCATTTAGGATGATTTCCGCTTCCTCATGGGTAAGGCAACAACGCAAGACACAATCTACCCCTCGTTGATGAAAGGTATCTCCTATAATGAGGTAGTTTTTTGCATGAAGGTGTAATTTACGTCATTCCTCCCTTGAGGAAGTTGTAGGGTACTTCAAATTCTGGAGATATATAAGAATATCTCCATACCAAGGATCAGAGGTGGATATCAAGAAGATGTGCTCATCTGGGAATGAGTCATCTTCAACCACTACATATTTTTCAGTAGGAAATTCTACTATAAGTTCAGCAAAAACTAAGGACTTCTTAGACTTAGCGGACTGGAAATCCAAGTCAAACTCTTGGAGAATGACTATCCATTTGTTAAATTTCCCCCCAAGAATATATCAGGATAAAAAATTTTGGAATGGATTCACATCCGCCACTACTGTGGTGGTCCTCAATAAAATGTAGTGACGTAACCTCTGCACAGCATAAACAGCTATTAAGGCTAATTTCTCAACATGGGAGTATCTAAGTTCGGTACAAACAAAGCACAACTAAGATAATAAATGACATGCTCTACAAGCTTATCATCCTCCTGGACTAGTACTACCCTAATGGTCAACTCTGACGTAGCCAGATATAATATAAAATCCCTAGAATAATCTAGTGGATGTAATAAGGGTGCCGACAGCAAAGCTTTTTCCAATGCCTCGAAAGCAAGTTGTGTGATTTCATCCCATACAAATGGGGTGTCCTATTTGAGTAGGCACATGAAACCCTTATTAATCTTGGCATAGTTAACAATAAAACATCGAAGAAAATTAGACTTTCCTTGCAGGCTTTGAAGTTGCCTGAGAGAATGAGGAGGAGGCAAATTTACAATGGCCTCAACTTTCAATGGATCCACCTGGATGCCTCTACTAGAGACAATGAACCCAAGTAATCTTCCTGACTCGACACATAATACACACTTGTGGGGATTCAAGCGGATTTTATAATGTCTGCATATTTCAAATATCAACCGTAAATGATATGGATGTTGAATCCTCTTATGAGAATGTGTAGGCAGATCATCAAGGTATGGTTTGACAATGGCTTTAATGTCATGGAACGCAAAGTTCATAGCCTGTTGAAAGGTTGCCCCAGCATTTTTCAATCCAAAGGGCATTTTCTTATACGTGAAGGTACCCCAAGGACAAATTAAAGCAGTTTTATGTTGGTCTTACGGTTTTATTTGAATTTGATTGTATCCAAAGAAACCATCCATAAACGAAAAACACCTCGCTTCCCACATAAGCATCTATGATCTGGTCTATAAATGGTGTGGGATAGTTGTCCTTAGGACAGGCTTTATTGAGGTCTCTAAAGTTTGTACAGACATGAATAGTCCCTTGCTTCTTATCAATAGGAACAGGATTAGATACCCATTCTGTCAAAGCTATGGGATAGATAAAACTAGCCTTCAATAGCTTTTCAACTTCTGCCTTCACAGTCGCCCCTTTGCACAGGTTAACAGGTCTTAACTTTTGTCGAACTGGCTTGGGATCAGGATATGTTCGGATTTCATGTTCAACAATCAATGGATCTATGCCTGGAATCTCCTCATATGACCAGGAAAAAACATCACGGAATTCCTTAAAAAAGGCAGTATAGATGGCAATCTCTTTAGGAGAGCAATTTGCACCTATATATATGTTTTCCACAACATCAAGGTTCATTGAGATGTTAATAGGTATAGTGGTGGAAATATTTTCCATATTTCCCTCAGCAAACATTCCTTCCGTAGGCAAGGGATTGATGGGTATATCAACATCTTCTGACAGTCTTAAACGAAACTCTTGGTTTTCTATTCTGCTTAGTTCTGGAAGAAAATAGGATCGATGATGAAGATCCTCACAAATCTTACCACGTCCACTCATGGCTTCCAAAATGGATTCATCAGAAGGTAAAACCATGTCTAAATAATCTATAAAGTGCAAATATTTTTTCTCCAGATCTTTCGAGACTGTTAGAGGATCTGGAATGCGATCAATAGTGGCTTGAGTGATAGCTTGATAAGCCACCTCCACTACTGATAAGGGAAATTCCTGTTCATGGGGGGTTGGGAGAACCCAAGGATCAATCCTATCGACAACCGTAGCTATGGAATTCCCCACACTAGTAGAACCGATATAATTTACCGGGGCTGGAAGATCAAATGTGCCCATCAGTGATGTGTACATTCTAGCCCCCAAGCTTTGTGCAGCAGGTTTGACCTGATCAACCAATGGCACAATAGAATCATTAGACTCTAAATGACCTTTTCGAGTATAATCAACTTGATCAATAGTAACCAACTTGCCCTCATGTGGAAAAACCACGACACGAAAAATGGCCAATGCAATAGCAGATATCACATAAGTCCAGTTCCTTCCCAAAAGCAGATTGTAGTCCAAAGGAGCATCAATCAATTCTACTTCAACAGACACTACTTTTCCATCCAACTTAATTTCAAAAGCCGACAGGATACCATGTGGATGGAAGGATCTTCCATCGAAAGAAATAAGAAAAGTGTTTGATGGGACCAACTCTGGGGATCTGAGAGCTTTCCAACAGGTCAAGGACATAACACATATAGAAGCATCCTCATCAACAACTGCCCTTCCAATGGTCTTACCACCATGGGAAAAATCTATTGATAAGGCTACATGGTAAGGCAGGCGAATTTTAACATCAGACAAATGAAATTTCTCCATAAGACTCGAAGAGTTGATGCTGCCTAAAGCTGCTAAGAGGGCATCCCGCTAAGTAGGACAACTCTATAACACCTCTAAAGCTGACATTGCACATGGGGTTTGAGCTAAATCTTCAACCACGGAGTAGTTTGAAGCAGCCCTAGAGTTAGGGTTATGCAAGGTCTTCTTGAAGACACCTTTCGGTATCTTCGGCATAATTTCAGCAGGATTCTCTATTGTGAGAGGGTTAAAAGTTTCACCTACAGCTTTACCCTTCTCAAGAGTCTCTTTTTCATAATTTTTGTTCCTTGTCTGCAACAAATTCAAAGATTGAACCATGTTGATATAGTTTGTGTCAGGGGCAGTTTGAGTGCCCCTTGCTACATTAGAAGCTGAAGCAGAGTTCTATCCCTAGGGAAAAGGATCCTTTAGGACAACCGGTTGTTGAGCTTTAAGCAGCTTCTGAGCTTGATCCATAAGGGTACAAAGGTGAGTAAGGTGGTCCTCGTGGCACAACTTACATGGGAACTTGACTTTCTTCTTTTCTTTCTCACCCCCATCAGCATTGTTTGTGGGCTTTTTCTTGTTTTGGTTTCCCTCTCCCTTTTTTCCTTTCTTTTTCTTCCTATCGGGCTGCTGATTGCCCTTCTGAGAGGTTTCTGTAAAAACATTTGCACTCTAGGGGGAGGGGGTATCCTTTGCTACCTCCATCGTAGACTGCTTGATGGACAATTGATGAAGTTTCTTAGCCAAATATTCTATGGTGGGAGAGTTAACAGACCCAACCACACCATTGGCATGGGGTCTAGGCTTAGGCTTCTCTGCATCATGCGTAGGCCTTAGTGCCTCAAGGATAATTTCATACAATATCCTAGATTGTGAATAAATCAAATCTAGTTGTTGGGCCCTAAGAATGGCTTCTTCTTCATTCGTTACTCCTGAGATGGATACGTCCTTAGATATGTAAGGAAACAGGGATTTAAGGAACCACTCTAGAAGAAACTCAGGAGGAATAGTGGCTTTTATAAGGCTCTTTTGCCTCCTCCACTCTTGGATGTGATCCGAGATGTGGGTAGCCTTGTTCTGCCTAAAGGTAGACAGCAAGTCTGTTCCGAAATCATATCGGACTGGAAGCTAAAAGTGGCTAAGAAATTCACTAGCGAAGTCCCAGAAACTACTGAAAGCAGTAGAAGGCAATTCAATATACCATTTTACTGCAGTACCTATTGAGGTTCTCTGGAATAGCCTCAACCTAACCGAATCTTCATTCAGTGAATTCGAAGAGCACCATAAATGGAATGTGGTGGCATGAGCCCCGGGATCTTCACCGACTTTGCCTTCGAATTTAGGGATGTCCGATGGAAATTTGGTGGGAACAGGTGGCCACAAAGGGTCATGCTTCACCGAGTCATTCATCAATTTTGACAAATATGAAAAGTTTAAGGTTGCTAGGAATGGAAGTTTGAGTCAAAATGGGGTAGTAAATGTGCCAGCCTGGGGATTAGAGGGACCTGCCCCCCAATTCCCATAGGTAAAAGTGGGGTTTCCCCCAGCCACCAGTTGCGAAGTGGGTAGATTACTTTGAAATGGATTCCATCTGTAAGCCATAGGATTGTGTGTGGGAGGTGCAGTATAAGAAGTTTGGGTCATCCCCATAGAAACAGGGGACAGAAAGACAGGAGCTGGTATCCCTCCGTTGAACAACAAAAGGGGAGAGCTCATAAACGAGACCGAAATCGAAGTTTGGAAACTTTTCCCATAAGAGGCATTATTCCCAAACTACACTCCTACATAAGAAGGTGATGGCCCAATGTATGGAGTGGATGGGGGAATGTGCCCCCCATTCCAAGGAAATCCTCGAACGAATGCCAAGGATCCTATCAGACCACTGTGGGTAGTATATGGAAAGGAAGAAGGAATAGTAGGTATACTGGGGATCCCAGTAACCATGTCACCAAAAGTACCTGCTAAGTTTGAGTGAACCGGTGGTTGGACCACCCGGCTCACTAGAGTCAAAGGTGTAGAAGGTATACTAGATCTAGGGGAACTTATCAGGGGAGGTAGTACCCCTTCAACTGGAATGGTTGAGGTGAACACAAAAGGAATTTCTTTCGTAGAATACATGATCCTACCCACATGGACACCTAATACAGGTGAATCAAAAGGTCTAACCTGAACAATCACAGGATCGTTTAAATCAGTCAAGGTTGTGTTAAAGTTTCTCACAAACTCGTCAGTCTGCAAGTCTTCTATCTCAACTGTATCAAGATGAAAATGGTTAGCTATAAGTTTTGGTTCACCTAGAACTTCACTTATCCCTACCGGTTCAAATGAACCATCCGTGTCCAATCTTTGCCTTTGGGGTGGAGGTGGAGGCTCCAATGTGACAAGAGGAGGAAGGCTTCTCAACCTTCTTGACCTCCTAATAGGTTGGTCCTCCACGATTGAAAATTTGACAAATCACACCCTAAGGACAACTAAACAAAGGTAAAACCACATAGCATACACTATAAAAATCCTAAAGCCTCAAACAATCAAACTAGGGTAAAAGATGTACTTTCCCAAAGAAATATGATGAACAATTACATGGCGTCGTTGAAGTGGTTCTTAGGCATAAGTGGAGGAATCACCCAACCACCCTCCTACACTTTCAACAAGGGTTACCTTCCAAGCCCGTTCAAGGTGAACCAGAAATAGCCTTTTGGCTTACCTAGGTATGAACCCTAAATGTCAAGAGACTAACGGCTACCTTAGCTATACCAACAATCTGGGGGGACAGTCGCAAGCCTGACTCATACACATGGGCAAGGTAGCTGAGCCCAAAACTCTGTCTAGGATAGAATCCCCAGATGCGTAAATGTCCTGATTTACATTTTGACAAGGAATCAGAGGGTTATCTCCTTAGTCCATGTTTCCATGCGGCCTCGTGCTTGACTCCCGTTTGAGAGGAGCTTGCCAGATACAATCGATAAAGTCAAGGATTTACCTAAAGAAAGGTCCACTACATTTGAATTTTAAAACTTATGGGAATTTTAAACTTCCTATCCCAAAAGTCTAGCCTAAGCTAGTAGGTGAAAGGCCCCTAAAAACAAAAATTACTAGTAAATTTTAATTATGCGTTCATTTTAAAGGGTTGTTTCTTACTCAGAAGGAAATGGAGTGATGTACTTATGGTGTTTTTGACTCGATAAGAAATAAATAAAAGTAAAGGTGTATTTTTCAAAGCAAATTACCATTATTAAAGAAAACTTCTTTTCTTCTTGTAAATATATATTGATGAACTAAATGCAAACGATAAAAGAAACTAAGCCTATGTTTTTTGTATTTTTTGAGATTATATTTTTAAACTAATATGAACACTACTTATGCAAAAGCAAATGAAAAATCTTGACAATGTTTTCTTTTCACTTGTAAAAATGCTCAAAGTCTACCATGCACCTAAAATGCACTAAACTTAAGTATACTTAGATCTAATCAACTGTATAAACAAACAAACTGAAGTAAAACAGGCTAAAAGAAGCAAGAATTAACCAACAAAGGGAGACTAGGAACCCTAGCTTGGGTGCATGCAATGACAAAAGATCACTGTAAACTCATAAAGGTAAGTGACAAACCAACCATCATCAAAAGATAGACTGGAAAAAACAATGCCCAAGACCCTGATCACTGATCTGGACCGAGACACTTCAACCTATAACCCAACAGGACAAGCTACTTAAGCATGTAAATAGGAGACAATCCAAGCAAAAGAAACCCAAGGGCTTTACAAAAAAAGCACAAAGTGTGTTCACCAAAGGTCCTCAGATAGATAGCACAGTATTCATAAGGAAAGCCAACTAAAAAACATGAATTACACAAAGAGAGGGACAAGCAAACCCAATCCTAAAAAATCCCTATTTCCAGGCGTGTACGCGACTGTGTAGAAGGGCAACTCGCATACTGTAAGCGACTGTCCAAGAGAGCAACCCACATATGCAGAACTCTGTACAGGACTGTGCAAAAGAGCAACCCACGTACAGGTACAAAATTTTTCTCAAAAAATAAGAAAAATCAACAAGACTTTTAAACATTGTGATAAGTATGAACCAAGTTAAAAGACCACACACAAACTTGAAAGCAAAGACTAGTCAGGGGTGATAGAAACAACCTACAGTAGTCTGGGCTCCCCAGCAGAGTCACCAATTCTGTTGTATAGGAATAAACACCTTATAACTGAAGGTCTGGGGTTACCAACATACTCGTGAAACTTGCAGGCAATTAACTCTAGAATGGAGTAAAGGAAATAGGAGGATAGGAAAGACTCACCCGATACACGATGGTTGATCCTAGCTTGTCCTCTTCCACTTTGCTTCTCCTCCAAAGTCTTCAGGGATGCTTCTCCTTCACCTGTCAAGAGTCAATCTTCCAAATACAAGATGATACATATATATAAATAGGTTAGATAAATCATATACATAGTGCTGAAACATAAGTATTTATCAAACCACAATATATGAGAGACATTCAAGACACATATGGAAGAAGGATTCTCTTTATTAACAATAATGAAAGAGTTCATATTACAACCCAATGCCTGAGACAAGGACTCCTCTGCAGCTAAAGGATTCTGAGTTCCACTGCTCCAAAGACTTCTGTATAAACTCCACCAGCATAACTTTTCTCTTTGAGTGTATGTGATTAACACCCTCCCCAAGGCCTATATTTATACTTGGTGAAATAAGGCAGTTTCGAAGGTTGAGGAGGTTGAGACAGTTAAGGTGATTAAGTTTAATTGCTTAACTAATCTCAAGTAATCATGAGTTTTTATTTTTAATGTCAAAGGAAGATGTACGCGGGTATCAATACTGGCAACTCATGTATGACCTGCGAGTTGCTCTAAGGGTAACCCACGTACAAATCTGTACGCGAGATGCAACAACCGATACTCGCATACAACACATGAGTTGCATATATAGAGAGTCACGTACATGACTTGACATATCTAAAGGTAAAAATAACCAGCTGGATGGATGATAAATGTAGTTCATAATAATCCCATCTATAGTGTTTTGGGCAACCCTCAATCCACAAATGTCCTTTTGTGTGCCAACATGAGGGATGTCGGCACTCGGATGGAGAGGTGCCATTCAGGTGGATAACAATTGGAAACTCATAATAGAAAAAGAAGAACTCGGATCGCGTCGGAAACAAAGGATCCAATACACCTTATTTTCAGATGGATACTTTAAAGGTGATCCTAAGGTGGCAGGAGCAAGGGGGTGCTTTGTGACCTTGAGGGAAATGAGGAAGAAATATATACCTAGGATCTAGGAGTGACAACTAAAAATCAAGTTGAAATGCCAACACCATGGACAAGACTTCGCATTGTGAACAAAAGGAATCAAAGTGTTGACAGTGATTGGAGACTCCCTGGTCACCATTAGGCACATACAAGAAGGAATTATTCCAAGAGAGACTCACCTAATAAGGATAATTTTACGCATCCAAACAATAATGAAGATGTTCAATGAGATCCAAAGTTTCCATGTCTATCAAGATCTCAACAAGATCATCAACATTGAAGCTAATATAAGCAATCATCTAAGTAGAAGAAAATTTATTGAAAAAGTGAGAAAGGAAGGGTATTTTGTTATCCCCTGGGAACCTTGTTCCACCTCCTTGTCATACGATAAGCATGTAAACCATGGGATCCATCAAGCATTGTAAAGTATCCATTGAGAATGATCAAGAGATAACTCGCACACCCCATAATCCATCCAAATCTCATTGTAATCAAGATGAATTAATGATGACCCTTTCTCCTATATGCAAGGCATGTGGGACTTTATTATCTATTCGGCATTTCAGTTGTCAAATCTATCTTCCCTAAAATTTTGAGGGATTGGTAATGGTGAATAGAGAACACAAGCTCCAAACTATGCAA
>LPNX010637832.1:35621-37473 GCA_001517045.1 Pseudotsuga menziesii | reverse complement strand
CCAAACAAGCTTGGGACAAGTTGAAAATTATCTATGAAGGAGAATCAAAGGTCAAAGAATCCAAACTTCAAACATATAAAGGTCAATTTGAAAGTCTTAAAATTAAATAAGAAGACAATATTAGTGAATACCTTCTTCATGTAGATGAAGTTGTTAATGCAATCAGAGGGCTTGGAGGAAAATAAAAAGAAAAAGAAGTGGTAAGAAAGGTACTAAGAACATTACCAATGAGATATGACCCAAATGTATCCACCTTAGAAGAATGAGATGATCTTAAAAAAGAAACAATGGATGAGTTACATGGAATTCTAATTGTGTATGACATGAGAACAGGACAAAATTGATCTTCAAAAAAATAAGCAGCTTTTAAAGCCTGCTTAAAAAATCAATCATAAAACCCAAATGATGAGGAAGCATTTTTTATCAATAATCTTGAGAGAGAGACTAGAAAATACAAGGGAAAGGAGTGGGCTTTAGATATCATAGCCAACGATGGACCTATCCAAATCTAGTATATCTTGTTAACTCATGAAACAGATGTAGGATGGAGCAAGGGTCTCACATTAGGTTGGATGCCAACTATAATAGATTTTATATTGCTTGAAACTTGGAAGCATGAAGAATCAAAGGTCCATAACATAGGAGGATTTGTCTTTATGGATGGCATGGAATAAGAGATCCTATCATAGAGGGATCATAGGTATAGTTTATAACATCAAGAAGAATAATTTCACTTGTATTAGGATTAGAAATATCTTTTGAATCAATACATGTGGGTGGAGATTTCAAGTATCAATGCTAAGAATATTTATATAGGAATATGATATTTTGTTCTTATTAATTATAGCTTTTATAAGATCCACAATCTAGGTTAAAAAATTCCTTGCATTGGCTTGGAATGGGATAATCCAACCTAAGAAATGAAGCAATATCCTCTTTCTAGGAGACTTTAATGCTAAAATAGAAAGAGATCAAGCTATTATCTTAAACAATGATTATGACCCCAATATTTTATAGCTATATGAGGACCTTGTCTTAGCTATCTTATACAAAAGAAACTCTAAAGACTTGGTTGCGAATTTGTTTTGGATCGAGCTAATCAAACTTGGTAGTTCTCAAGATTTGATAATTTGCAATGATCTTATGAATTGGTAAAAATCCAACTAGATGACTTCTATCCACTATAAACAACAATCCTTTTATCGAGATGAATTGGTTGATAATTTTTGGAACTCTAATCAACAATCCCTCTACTCCCATTATCAATAATTTATTTTGAACTAAAATTTCGATTGGTTGTACAATAAAGAAAATCAAGTTGGAATATCTAGTTTGACATTTTTCTAGTACAACTTGGAACTCCTAACAAAAAAATCCTCTACTAGCAATACTAATAATTATTTCTAATCATTAAAATTTAGCTTGTATGAAAACCATTTCTTTAATCCAAACTTACAACAAAGAGTAGTATTGGACATGATAAATACATATCAATAATAAAATGATGCAACCCCATAAATAAATCATTACTTAAACAAAATCGTAATAAATACACAATAAATATGTAAATTTTATGTAAATAATATTATATTAGTTAAATATAGTAATAAAATTGGTAATTTTAAAATTACATAAATTATGATATATTGATGTTTGAAATACATCTCGTGTAATCTAATTTAATTGCATTTGTTAGTGTTCATAAGTGTGTGTGTGTGTGTGTGTGTCTATATATATATATATATATATATATATAGATAGATAGATAGATAGATAGATAGATAGATAGATATATTAGGGCTAGATTTGATCTAGATCATGTATTTTTTGAGATACTAAAAAGTCTAGTTCT
>LPNX010637832.1:28121-30621 GCA_001517045.1 Pseudotsuga menziesii | reverse complement strand
CATATTCAGTTAGCACTAAATCCCATATGCACTATATCACATATGCGATATATCGCATATGCGTTTTGGAGATCATGTAAAAAACTTGCCCGTTAATTAAAAAGCATGGTATCAATATTGCATATACGATATATGTTATATAAAAAATGTTGGGTTGTGTGATGTGGGCCAAATTTACTGTAGCAAAATACATAATTCATCTGAACCTACGCACAGAGAACTGTTCAACGTGCAATTTAATCATTCCTTACATAATTCCATAGTTTTGTACAGGTTTGGAAGGATTTCAATGGGGAATGTATGTAATAGAGGTCGAAAGTCGGCGAGGAAGGTGCTTACACTGGAATAAGCTGAAAATAAAAAAGAAAAAAAGAGGGAAGATTCAAGAAATCATCGGCATTCATTACATGAGCAAATAGTTCCCATTCCCCTTGAACAGATACGTGTATCAACAAAACAACTCATGTATCAACAATAAATTTGTTATTTTAATTGTTTATTTAGTTGATATGTTGTTTATTTTTTTTCAGAAGAAAAATAGTTGTTCTTTGTTATTTAAATTGAATCAAAGGTAACTAATGACATCAACTTGATATTGGAATAGTTACATCAGCTTTATATTGGAATATCATTTATGTAGGAAGTAAAAGACTGATCATATGTTAACAAAGATTTGTTCATACAATGCAATATGAGTCACCATAACAGATATGTAAAGTCATAAGATTCACCATCCAAATTGTAAAGAATTATCCAAGAATAATGTCCATTAAAAAGACAGACAACCGAGATAATTTTATCCAAGAAAATTAATAATATCAAACACTCAAGTAATATGCAATTTACTTTACTTTGCAAGTCTTCAAAAAGAATTCACCTAGTACAGTTTTCAGTTTATTTTGTTTTCTAATGATTATCCACATTCCTTGAGTACACTTTTCAGTTTACTTTTTTTTTAATGACTATTCTCATTCCGTGTTATCGTTCACCTAGGTTTTCGATTTTCTCTAAAAAATCTATAGTGTCTCTTTTCACTTTATTTTTCAAACAACATGTCTTTCAGTTCATAGTCTTCAAAAAGAATTCACCTAATAATCATTCTCATTCCCTGTTATTGTTCACCCAGGTTTTCGATTTTCTCTGGAAATTCCCAGTCAAGAAAAAAAAAACTATGGTGTGTCTTTGCACTTTATTTTGCTAGCGGATTTAACATGTCTATGGGGAACCATTTTTCGCTTTGTTAAGAGGGTTTACGAACATGCCTTTTACTTTATATTTGGTCTTTATTTACAGCCTCATTTGTAATAATTGTGATTCTCTGTCTTTGCTGGCCCAAGTTCATAGAGAATTCATAATATTACTATTTCCCTTGGGACAAGGAAAGATGAAGATGAGAGAAATCATGATTATGAGAGTGAGGTGAACGGAGATAATTTAAAGATTTTTTCTTTTACATGTAGTTGTCACTCTCACCACACCACATAAATGGAGGCTGGAAAAAAAATTAATATTAAAAGTTTAAAAAAGATTGTAGTGAACGTCACATATGTATCTTGCGGTGAACATATATCGACCGCGATAGATTAAGATTCAAATCGATTGTAAACAGAATCAAAATAATAATATTAAATTTTAATAAAAAAGTCTTACAAAAAAAAAGGCTACATTCATATTTACTAAACTAATAAAAATTTCACATAACCGTCTATGTCTCTATGTGTATTATGTGTATTGTGAGTTATAATTTTGTCATGGTATATATCGTTCTTGTATATTTATTAAATTTCCACTAGCTTAGGAATTAGCAGAATTAAATGCTTGACTTCGTGTTGGCATGGCTATTGAAATCTATGAGCAATTAAGAGATTTAAAATAAAAAATATAATATCATTCTTGATACATGATATGTTGATACAACAGGATAGTGGAAAGAAAACAAAAGAAAACAATGAGAATTTGGATGCTGAGAGAGTCAAATTAGTATAAAGTGCAGAATACCAAAGCAAAACTGAGAAAGAAATATATATCCTTGGAATATTGTGTAAATAAAAGGAAAAAATAAAATGATAATTAAAATGGTCTATATCTACCAGAATTGAATAAATATAAAATGTGGAATATCAAAACCAAACTAAGAAAGAAACGTACATCCTTGGACAATTGATTAAATAAATAGAACAGTTGCAGAAACTTGGATTTATACCACTGTGTTTAAGCACCAAAAAAACAAGAAGTCATAAATACATGTAAACAAGGGTGGTGAACGAAGCCATGGGCTGTGCTTCCAAGAAAACAATAATTCCTCCTATCCTTCGATCTATTCAAATTCAAGGGCAAATTTGCAAAATTCACAGATAGACTGAAGATTGATTTATGTCAGTGCTCATCATAATCATTGTCATCCTCCTCCTCCTCATCATCATTGTTCATCATCACCATTCCATTGCAAATGATTGAAAATAAAATAAAAGCAAAGTTTCAACTAAACTTATCATCATTG
>LPNX010637832.1:18121-25621 GCA_001517045.1 Pseudotsuga menziesii | reverse complement strand
ATTCTGTGGGCCAGGTTTACTGTAGCAAAATACATAATTCCTCTGAGCTCACGCATAGAGAACTGTTCAACATGCAATTTAATCATTACTTACATAATTCCATAGTTTTGTACAGGTTTGGGTGGATTTTGATGGGGAATGTATGTAATAGAGGTCGAAAGTCAGCGAGGAATGTGCTTACACCGGAAGAATCTAAAAATAATAAAGAAAAAAAGAGGGAAGATTCAACAAATTGACGACATTCATTACATGAGCAAATAGTTCCCCTTCCCCCTCAACAGATACCTAATGTAGAGGTTGAGTAAGTTAATGCAACAATAAAGGAAGATGGTTATACGGAAGTTGTTATTATTGATCCATTGGTAAACAACAATCTTTTGAAGAGTTCAATAATTGTGTTACTCCCAATGCAAATGTGACTCACCAACAACCATGGCTAGTGGTTCAATCTCCTAATCGAAGTTGTCAGCTTGTAGTGGATGTAAACATCACTCCAGCATTTCAAACGACAAGAAATTTTGCATCAAAACGACAGAGAATTCCTAAATGCATACAAGTGGATGAGAGCGAATAGACTTCCATGGAAGGTAAGGTAGCTAAATGCACTATGTTGATGATGCTGACTTTCATGGTCATCATCATCATCATTATAGTCATCATCGTCATAGTCATCATCCTCCTCCTCCTCATCATCACCATCATTGTTCATCATCATCGTCATTTTCATCATCATCATCATCATCATCATCATGATCATCCTCATCATCATCACCCTCATCCTCATCATCATCATCATAGTCATCGTCCTCCTCCTCCTCCTCATCACCATCATTGTTCATCATCATTGTCAACATCATCATCATCACCATCATCATCATCATCATCATCATCATCATCATCACCCTCATCCTCATCATCATCATCATCATCATTGTTCATCGTCATTGTCATCATCGTCATCATCATCATCATTATCATCACCATCATCATCCTCATTGTCATCATCGTCATCATCATCACCATAATCATCATCATCATCATCATCACCATCATCAACCTCATCCTCATCATCATCATCCTCAACACCCTCATCCTCATCATCATCATCGTGGCCATCATCATCATCATCATCATCATCATTGTCACTCTCATCCTCATCATCGTCATCATAGTCATCATCCTCCTCCTCATCATCATCACCATCATTTTTCATCATCATCATCATCATCATCATCATCCTCATCATCATCATCACTACCCTCATCCTCATCCTCATCGTCGTCGTCATAATCATCATCATCATCATCATCATCATAGTCATCCTCCTCCTCCTCCTCCTCCTCATCATCATCATTGTTCATCATCATCATCATCATCATCACCCTCATCCTCATCCTCATCATCATCGTTGCGATCATCACCCTCATCCTCCTCATCATCATCATTGTCATAATCATCACCCTCATCCTCATCATCATCATCTTTGTGTTCATCATCATCATCATCACCATGATCCTCATCATCATCATCATAGTCATCCTCCTCCTCCTCATTATCATCACCATCATTGTTCGTCATCGTCATCGTCATCATCATCATCATCATCATCATCCTCATCCTCATCATCCTAATCCTCATCATCATCATCGTCACCCTCATCCCCATCATCATCATCGTCATCATTGTTCATCATCATCGTCATCATCGTCATTATAATGATGATCATCATCATCGTAATCACCATCCTCCTCCTCCTCCTCATCATCATCACCATCATCATCATCCTCATCCTCATCCTCATCATCAACATCGTCATCATCATCACCCTCATCCTCCTCCTCGTCATCATGGCCATCAACATCATCATCATCCTCTTCCTCATCCTCATCATCATCAACATAGTCATCATCCTCCTCCTTATCATCATCACCATCATTGTTTATCATCATCGTCGTCATCATCATCATCATCATCATCATCATCATCATCACCACCCTCATCCTCATCGTCACCATCATTGTCATCATTATCATCATCATCCTCATCCTCCTCATCATCATCATAGTCATCCTCCTCCTCCTCATCATCATCATCATCATTGTTCATCATCATCGCCATCATCGTCATCACCCTCATCCTCATCATCATCATCATAGTCATCATCCTCCTCCTCCTCCTCATGACCGTCATTGTTCATCATCATTTTCATCATCCTCCTCCTCCTCCTCCTCCTCCTCATCATCATCATCGCCCTCCTCCTCCTCCTCCTCATCATTTCCATCATCATTATCATCATCATCATCCTCATCGTCATCCTCCTCATCATCATCACATTCATCCTCCTCCTCCTCCTCCTCCTCCTCCTCATAATCATAATCATCATCCTCATCATCATCATTATCATCTTCATCATCATCATCATTATAATCACCATCATAGTCATCATCATCCTCATAATCATCGTCGTCATAGTCATACTATTTGTTATAGAAGTTTAACATATTTCAATCCATGTTTGATATGCATTTGATATTTAATATTTTAATATTTGATAACCATCTAGATCAGTCAAGTTGCATATTCAGTGAGCACTAAATCCCATATGCACTATATCGCATATGCGATATATCGCATATGCGTTTTGAAGATCATGTAAAAAACCTGCCCATTAATTAAAAAGCATTGTATCAATATTGCATATACGATATGTGTTATATAAAAAATGTTGGGTTGCGTGATGTGGGCCAGGTTTACTGCAGCAAAATACATAATTCGTTTGAACCTGGGCATAGAGAACTGTTCAATGTGCAATTTAATCTTTACTTACATAGTTCCATAGTTTTGTACAGGTTTGGGTGGATTTCAATGGGGAATGTATGTAATAGAGGTCAAAAGTCGGCAAGGAAGGTGCTTACACAGGAAGAAGCTGAAAATAAAAAGAAAAAAAGGGGGAAGATTCAAGAAATCATCGACATTCATTACATGAGCAAATAGTTCCCATTCCCACTAAACAGATACCTGACGTAGAGGTTGAGGAATGATAATGCAACATTAAAGGAAGCTGGTTATATGGAATTTGATATTATTGATCCATTAGTAAATGGACAATCTTGTAAAGAGTTCAATAATTATGTTACTTCTGATGCAAATGTGACTTAGCAATAACCATGGTCGGTGGTTTGATCTCCTAATCGAAGTTGTTAGACTATAGTGGATGTAAACATCACTCCATCATTTCAAACGACAAGAAATTTTGCATCAAAACAGAAGAGAACTCCTAAACGCATACAAGTGGACTAGAGTGAATTGACTTCCATGGAAGGTAAGGTGGCTAAATGCACTATCCTTCATCATTGTTCTCAAATAATGAAACAATATTTCGATAACAAATCTGAAGCCGGTAAATGCCAATTGTTTTTAGCTTTGCTTAAATCTAGAAATATGGCAACAGTTAGAAGAAATTTAGGCATAAGAACAAAGAAGAATATCGAATCAAGTAATCACATTGTTAAATCTCTTGCTGCTGCATTCACATCAATTGGTAAAAAAACTCATTCACAATATTGTAATGTGGCTCGTCGTGTATTGGTTGAATCAATTTTATGTAGATCCACAAGACAATGTTGTTTACTTAAATACACATCACAAATTGTGCCTTTACATCCAAAGACACTTATAAATATTCAGTAACAAGAGACAACCTTGATGTAGAGGGACAGAGGGAAACATTATGGGCATTTAGTAGTAGGATGCCCCACAAAGACATGAATTTAGTCGAAAGAGTGAAGGACCTAGCGCACACGTTTTGGCATGATAACACTAGGCCTTCTTCTAACAAGAAGGATGTGTTAAAACATTGTAGGGGTTCTAGAAACAATGAACCTCATGTTAAACATTATCTTAACATGACACAAACTCAACTGTTCGAGATGTTTAAAGTTTCCCACATAGAGCTAAGGCTCGGGCAAAGATCTTTTGAAAAATGCAAACCTTTGTATGTTAGAATCAATACCATCCAAAACAATTGTTGTTGTATATACCACATAGATTTTGACCTATATTACCATAAATTTGCTCAGATACGTTGTTTTTTACATCCTAACCATGTGTAGGAATGCTCAAGTACAATACCGCCAATGTCATCCAGAGATTTCATCCATAACATAATGTGTCCGAGGCGAGATGGGTAGACACATTAGTTAAAACAATGTGTAGAAGGTTCTTGCAACAATTGTGGTGGGCTATCATTATGGTCTGATTGCATCAATGAAAGTGAAGATCAAGCATTTGGGAATGCAATTGTCGAGAAGCAGAACTATCAGTATGAGACATATCAGCTACATGATGGGAAAGAAAGCAAGAAGATTAAATTGGTGACTTCATAGGTAAATTGTTGAATATTGACATATGATGAAAATATTGAATTCCCAACTGGCTCGATGGTTATAAAAGGGGAGTACTTGACACTTATAGCACAACGAAAAAGGAAGGGTGGGTATGTATATCAGGATTATAGATGAGGAGCTATTGTATACCAATTTGCCAACCTAGTATTTGGTATAAACATAAAGTTGCACACACTTGGTCACAAAAATAGGTCACATGTGAGATACTTGCTACCTCATATAGAGCATTAAATAATGATGGACACCATCAGCACCATAGATGATCCAAATGGCCTACTTGTATGAGTGCATTGTCAGGTGTGTTATTTAACCTTTAAAGTGAATTCTGAAGCACAATTTCAATTATTTAGCCTTAGTTTATTCTCAATGAAATAAACCTGTGATTGACTGATACCACTCATAGACATAATATTATTTAGAGGATACTGGACACTATAAACAAGATCATACAACCTCGGGTGAGTTATCTAGAAATCATGTTGCCACATTTTCATTGGGTTCTCTTTTTTTTCTTATGATGTTACAAATGTCTAGCCTTTCGTGCGCCTAGGATACAAACACCATCTACAACACATTGGAGGTGCCAAGAATGGTGTCTTTAGACACCAACAAATAGAATTCATAAAATAACATGCTCTTGAGGTGTTGAAATTTACATTTTTTGATGTTTTTTGTTTAATGCACATTTAACTACATTGCCATGTTCAAATTGGAAACCAGCTAGAGTTTCATGAAAACCGCTTTGCATGCTATCACTAGGATTGACAAATATGTGAGATGGAACTAGGGTTTAGTGAGCAATTTACAAGTTAAGAGACATAACTAGAAACACATGCACATGTACAAATTGGAAACCAACTAGGCTTTCATGAACACCAATTTCCATGCTATTACTAGGGTTGACAAGTTATGAGATGGAACTAGAGTTTAGTGAGCTCTTTACAAGTTAAGAGACGGAACTTGAAACACATGGACATGTACAAATTGGAAACCAACTAGGGATTCATGAACACCACTTTGCATGGGTCGAAAAATAATGAGATGGAACTAGGGTTTAGTGAGCAATTTACAAGTTAAGAGAGGGAGCCACAAATGGGAAAAAAACTAGTATTGACAAATAATGAGATGTAACTAGGGTTTAGTGAGCAATTTATAAGTTAAGAGAGGGAACTAGGAACACACGGACATGTACAAATTGGAAACTAACTACGCTTTCATGAAGACCACATTGCATGTTATCGCTACGGTTGAAAAGTTATAACATGGAACTAGGGTTTACTGATCAATTTACAAGTTAAGAGAGGGAACTAGAAACAGATGGACATGTACAAATTGGAAACCAACCAAGGTTTCATGAACACAACTTTGCATTGGCTGACAAAAAATGAGATGGAACTAGGATTTAGTGAGAAATTTACAAGTTAATAGAGGGAACTAGAGCTTGGAAACCAACTGGGGTTGACAAATAATGAGATGGAACTAGGGTTTAGCAAGAAATTTGCAAGTTAAGAGAGGGAACTAGAAACACATGGACATGTACAAATTGGAAACTAACTAGGCTTTCATGAACACTACTTTGCATGCTATCACTATGGTTGACAAGTTATGACATGGAACTAGGGTTTAGTGAGCAATTTACAAGTTAAGAGAGGGAACTAGAAACACATGGACATGTACAAATTGGAAACCAACTAGGGCTTCACGAACACCACTTTGCATGAGTTGACAAGTAAAGAGATGGAACTAGGGTTTAGTGAGAAATCTACAAGTTAAGAGAGGGAACAAGAAATTGGAAACCAACTATGGTTGACAAATAATGAGATGGAACTAGGGTTTAGTGAGCAATTTACAAGTTAAGAGAGGGAACTAGAAACACATGGACATGTACAAATTGGAAACCAACTAGGCTTTCATGAACACCAATGTGCATGCTATCGCTAGGGTTTAGTGACCTCTTTACAAATTAAGATATGGAACTAGGGTTTAATGACCTCTTTACAAGTTAAGAGACAGAGCTAAAAACACATGGGCATGTACAAATTGGAAACCAACTAGGGTTTCATGAACACCACTTTTCATGCTATCACTAGGGTTGACAAGTTATGACATGGAACTAGGGTTTAGTGAGAAATTTAAAGGTCAAGAGAGGGAACTACAAACACATGTACATGTACAAATTGGAAACCAAATAGGGTTTCATGAACACCACTTTCCATGGGTTGACAAATAATGAGATGGAACTAGGGTTTAGTAACCTCTTTACAAGTTATGAGATGGAACTAGAAACACATGGACATGTACAAATTGGAAAACAACTAGGCTTCCATGAACACCAATTTGCATGCTATCACTAGGGTTGACAAGTTATGACATGGAACTAGGGTTTAATGAGAAATTTACAAATTATCATATGGAACTACAAACGCATGGACATGTACAAATTGGAAACCAACTTGGATTTCATAAACATGAATTTGCATGCTATCACTGGGGTTGACAAGTTATGACATGGAACTAGGGTTTAGTGAGCAATTTACAAGTTATGAGATGGAACTAGAAACACATGGACATGTACAAATTGGAAGCCAACTAGGGTTTCATGAACACCAATTTGCATGCTATCACTAGGGTTGACAAATTATGACATGGAACTTAGGTTTAGCGAGAAATTTATAAGTTGTGAGACAAAACTAGAAACACATGGACATGTACAAATTGGAAACCAACTAGGGTTTCATGAACACAAATTTGCATGCTATCACTAGGATTGACAAGTTATGACATGGAACTAGGGTTTAGTGAGCAATTTACAAGTTATGACTCTAGAACTAAAAACACATGCACAGGTGCAAATTAGAAACCAACTAGGCTTTCATGAACACCAATTTGCATGCTATCACTAGGGTTGACAAATCGTGACATGGAACTAGGGTTTAGTGAGCTCTTGACAAGTTAAGAGACGAAACTAGAAACACATGGACATGTACAAATTGGAAACCAACTAGTATTTCATGAACATCGATTTGCATGTTATCACTAGGGTTGACAAGTTATGAGATGGAACTAGGGTTTAGTAACCTCTTTTCAGGTTAAG
>LPNX010637832.1:0-13107 GCA_001517045.1 Pseudotsuga menziesii | reverse complement strand
AATTTTATTGTTATTCAAATAAACTAAATTAAAATAAAAAATATATAATTAAGGAAAATAACTAATTTTACAAAATTTCCATTATAATAAATTAATTCTAATAAATCTGACTCTAAATTTTCATTTAAATAAACTCATTCTAATTTATAAAAAAGAAATGTAAATTATGAAAACATATATAAAAAAAACAAGTTTTACAAAATTTTCATTTAAATTATTAAACTTAAAAGAATTATTGCATATAATTTTAGGGTTTCCAATTAATTATACTATTTGTTCATAAAATTACAAAAAAATAATTTCAATGAACACATAGACTTGACTTTTAAAGTTTGTGAATTTTCTACATGTGGGCTAACAAGTTGGTCTTGCATCGAGCTTAGCAACATTCCTTCCATATTTTGTGCAAAAAGTCCTATGAAATAAGTGGCTTGTTGTTGTTTCTTCATTTTTATAATAGTAAGATCCATCGAGCTTCATAGCTCAATCCAATTGTTAGTTCGGTTTTTAGCATATTTATACCCTCTCCTTCCCAAAAGTGTTACTGGTCTTCTACTCTGTAAATTAACACTCGATCAAGTTATGAAACTCGATCAAAGGTTAATTAAATTATTCATAGAGAGTTTCAAAACAGTTTAATTGAGTGTTTTGATAAGCCCTCAGTCTACCTTTCTAAAGTTAGATTAAAGACTTACCAAGAACTTGATTATGCTCCTTTTTGTACTATATTCAGTTCCTCTGATTGCCAAAAATACTTACACATCATAACACCCATCTATAATTAGCAAATACTTTTTTTAAAAACCCTGTAAAAATTATGGATATCTTTTCTATGCAATTTTGTTTGGAAAGAAAATTGACCAATATAATTGATTATAACTATTATTTATCACTTTGTTATAGTGTCACTTTTGAATGGTTTGCAAGTTATTTGCTTTTCTTTTCCATCTTAGTTGATCTTTATTTTCAAATTATAAGATGAAAAAAAAGCATGTATATACCTTTTTCATAGCTAGAGATTAATTTTTTAATAAAAACTTTATTTTTTTTAAACAATTTTTTAAAAAATTAAAAAAATGAATAATAGTTTAAAAACCAGAAGGTGAAATAAAACTCCTCCGTGTAACCCTCTTTTCTATCTCCATTTCAATTTTTGTTCATACATGTTCTTTTAGTTAAATCATATCATACTTGAAAAAGTAGCTTTGAGCACCTTCCCATTGTTTCCTCATTAAGTCAAAAGTTTATGTTGCTGCTGCATAACGGTTACAGAGCATATATGAGTGTAGTCTTGTCTTTGGAGGCCACTTAGTAGTACTACTTATTCCAACTCCTTCCTTTGTGTTGTTAAGATTCCATTGTGTTCATATAGTGTGGAATTTAGATTTGTACACCAAAGTACTTTCACTTTTTAAGTACATAGTGCAAAGAAAGGCTTATATTCTTCATGGGGCATTTTGTTTTTTAAGAAAGAAAAGATGGTCCGCTTATAAGTCGAGGTTATATCTCTTCACTATCCCTTTATATGATGCTTTGTTTCTTTTGCTACATGACCATGGATTTTGGGTTTTATCTTTAAGGATTAACACCTCTTTCTATTTCTGTGTATAGGATAGGAGAGTTTCTCATAAATCTTGGTAATATATTATTGTTTTTCATCATCATCATTGTCATCATCATTATCGTCATTGTCATCCTCCTCCTCCTCCTCATCATTACCACCCTCATGCTAATCATTATCATCATTGTCATCCTCCTCCTCCTCCTCCTCATCATAGTCATCATCCTCCTCTTCCTCATCATCATCATCATCCTCATCATCATAGTCGTCAACATCATCATCATCATTATCATCATCGTCATCATCATCATCCTCATCATTACCATCCTCATCCTCATCATCATCATGGTCATCATCATCAACATCATCATCAGCATCACCCTCATCATCGTCATCATCTTCATAGTCATCATCCTCCTCCTCATCATCATCACCATAATTATTCATCATCATCGTCATTGTCATCGTCATCATTATCCTCATCCTCATCCTCATCATCATCATCAGCACCACCCTCATCCTCATCATCATCATATTTTTGTTCATCATCATCATCATCACCCTCATCCTCATCATCATCATCATAGTCATCATCATCCTCCTCCTCCTCATCACCATCAGTATTCATCATCGTCATTATCATCATCATCATCATCCTCATCCTCATCCTCATTGTCATCAACATCATCATCATCATCACCCTCATGCTCACCATCATCATTATCATCATCGTTCATCATCATCATCATCATCGCTGTCATCATCATCATCATCATCATCATGATCCTCATCGTCATCATCATCATCATCATCACCATCCTCATCATCTTCGTCATCATCATCAACATCATCATCCTCATCCTTATCATCATCATCATCATCAACATCGCGCTCATCCTCATCATCATCATTATAGTCATCATCCTTCTCCTCATCCTCATCACCATCACTGTTCATCATCATCATCATCATCATCATCATCATCATCATCATCATCATCATCATCATGACCACCCTCATCCTCATCCTCATCATCATCATCATCATCATCATCATCACCCTCATCCTCATCATCATCATCACCCTCGTCTGCATCATCATCATCTTTGTGTTCATCATCATCATCACCACCCTCATCCTCATCATCATCACCACCCTCATCCTCATCATCATCATCATAGTCATCATCCTCTTCCTCATCATGATCACCATCATTGTTCATCATCATCATCATCAGCAGTAGTAGCAGCAGCATCATCCTCATCCTCATCTTCATCACCATCATCATCACCCTCCTCCTCCTCCTCCTCCTCCTCATCATTGTTCATAGTCATTGGTATCATCATCATCATCATCATCACCATCACCATCCTCATCCTCATCATCACCATCATCATCATCATCACAATCCTCATCATCATCATCACCATCACCATCCTCATCCTCATCCTCATCCTCATCATCATCATCATAATCACCCTCATCCTCCTCATCATCATCATGGCCATCATCATCATCAGCAGCAGCAGCAGCCTCATCCTCATAATCATTAACATAGTCATCATCCTCCTCCTCCTAATCATCGCCATCATTTTTCATCATCATCGTCATCATCATCATCATCATCATCGCCATCATCATCCTTGTTATCATCATCACCACCCCCATCCTCATCGTCATCATCAGTGTCATCATCATCATCATCATCCTCATCCTCATCCGCATCCTCATCATCATCATCATAGTCATCCTCCTCCTCCTCCTCCCCATCATCATCATTGTTCATCATCATCGTCATCATCATCATCACCCTCATCCTCATCATCATCATCATAGTCATCATCCTCCTCCTCATCGTCATCACCATAATTGTTCATCATCATCATCATCATCATTCTCATCATCATCATCATCCTCATCCTCTTCCTCATCATCATCACCACCACCCTCATCCTCATCATCATCATCATTGTCATCATCATCATTATCATCATCATCATCCTCATCTTCATCATCATCATCATAGTCATCATCCTCCTCCTCCTCTTCCTCCTCATCATCATCCTCATCCTCATCATCATCATTATCATCATCATCATCATCACCATCATCATTAAAATCACCATCATAGTCATGATCATCCTCGTAATCATTTTCGTCATAGTCATACTATTCATTATAGAAGTTTAACATATTTCAGTCCAAGTTTGATATGCATTTGATATTTAATATTTTAATATTTGATAATCATCTAGATCAGTCAAGTTCCATATTCATTGAGCACTAACTCCCATATGCACTAAATCGCATATGCGATATATCCCATATGCACTAAATTGCATATGTGATATACCGCATATTCGTTTTGGAGATCATGTAAAAAACATGCCCGTTAATTAAAAAGCATTGTATCAATATCGCATATGCGATAAATTAGAGGTGTGTTAAATCGCATATGCGATATGTGTTATATAAATTTTTTTGCGTTGCATGCTGTGGGCCAAGTTTACTATATAAAAATACATATTTCATCTAAACCCGCACACAGAGAATTGTTCAACGTGCAATTTAATCATTACTTACATAATTCCATAGTTTTGTATAGGTTTGGGTGGATTTCGACGGGGAATGTACATAATAGAGGTTGAAAGTTCGTGAGGAAGGTGCTTACACCAGAAGAATCTTAAATTAAAAAAGAAAAAAAGAGGGAATATTCAAGAAATCATTGGCGTTCATTACATGAGCAAATAGTTCCCATTCCCCCTCAACAGATACCTGACGTAGAGGTTGAGGAAGATAATGCAACATTAAAGGAAGTTGGTTATACGGAAGTTGATATTATTGATCCATTAGTAAACAGACAATATTATGAATAGTTCAATAATTGTGTTACTCCCAATGCAAATGTGACCCAGTGACAACCATGGTCGGTGGTTCAATCTCCTAATCGAAGTTGCGAGCCTGTAGTCGATGTAAATGTCACTCCAGCATTTCAAATGGCAAGAAATTTTGAACCAAAATGAAAGAGAATTCCTAAATGCATACAAGTGGAAGAGAGCAAATTGACTTCCATGGAAGGTAAGGTGGCTAAACGCACTATGCTTCATCATTGTTCTCAAATAATGAAACAATATTTTGATAAAAAATCCGAAGCCGGTAAATGCCAAGTGTTTTTAGCTTTGCTTAAAACTAGAAATATGGCAACTGTTAGAAGAAATTTAGGCATAAGAACAATGAAGAATATCGAATCAAGTAATCACATTGTTAAATCTCTTGCTGTTGCATTCACATAGATTGGTAAAAAAACTCGTTCACAAGACTGTAATGTGGCTCATCGTGTATTGGCTGAATCGATTGTATGTAGATCCACAAGACAACATTCTTTACTTAAATGCACATCACAAATTGTGCTTTTACATCTAAAGACACTTAAAAAATATTTAGTAACAAGAGACAACCTTTATGTAGAGAGACAAATGGAGACATTATGGGCATTTAGCGGTAGTTTGCCCCGCAAAGACATGAGGTTAGTCAAAGCAGTGAAGGGCCTAGTGTGCACGTTTTGGCATGATAACACTAGGCCTTCTTCAAACATGAAGGATGTGTTAAAACATTGTAGGGGTTCTATAAACAAGGAGCCTCATGTTAAACATTATCTTGACATGACACAAACTCAACTGTTCGAGATGTTTAAAGTTTCCCACGTAGAGCTAAGGATCGGGCAATGATCTTTTGAAAAATGAAAGCCTTGGTATGTTAGAATCAATACCATCTAGAAAACTTGTTGTTGTAGATACCACATAGAGTTTTACCTATATTACCATAAATTTGCACATATACATCATTTTTTGCATCGTAACCATGTGCAGGAATTATCAAGTATAGTACCGCCAATGTCATCCAGAGATTTCATCCATAGCATAATGTGTCTAAGGCAAGATGGGCAGACACATTACTTAAAACAATGTTTAGACGGTTCTTGCAACAATTGTGGTGAGCTATCATTATGGTCTGATTGCATCCATGAAAGTGAAGATCAAGCATTTGAGAATGCAATTTTCAAGAAGCAGAACTATCAGTATGAGACATATCAACTACATTATCGGAAAGAAAGCAGGAATATTAAATTGGTGACTTCACAGGTAAATTGTTGAATATTGGCATATTAGTATTCATGTACACATTTTTTTAAGTGGTTTATTAACACTGTTTATTTTTTTTACACCAGGTGCGAGTATGTGATTTTATTTTAGAGTTTCGTGGAAAGATCCAATAGTACATTCAATGTGTCAATATGGCACAGTGGAAAGATGAGCAATTCAGAATATGTTATGACACCTCCCCCCTCAGAACAATACTATCAGGGGTTGACTTTGCAGAAAATTACACCCTACAACCACAAAATGAAATACAAAGTCAATACTGTCACTCAGAGCAGGTGAGCATAATGGTGCATATAACGTATCAACATGGGCCAGATAGCAATGAAGAGAAATGTGTGATACTGAAATAAAGCCACTTCTACATAAGTGACAACTAAACCCATGACATCCATTACATGCAAAATTGCTTTAAATTATTCTATAATCATGTGATAGCTATGGATATACCATTTTATCTCCATTTCATTTGGTCAGATGGTTGTGTTGAATAGTTCAAGAATGCACGTGTATTTGAATGGTTGTGTCTGTCGCACATAAAAGACAAGGAGCCACATGTATGGAACTACTTTGAAACTCGTCATGGAAAAGGAGAGCGCTATAGTTCTAGTGCATGCATTAAAACTCCCTTTCAAAGGGAAGAGATGAAGTTTACAGGTGCTCGCCTTCGAGATGCTGCATCTATAGTGAAATGGTGTGCATCTGTCGTGGGAAAACAAGCAACAGGGAAACACCTAGTGCGAAGAATATTTTAGGAGGTGACAAATGTGGACATATGTTAAACACATCAGGTGAACATAGTGCATGGAACTCGATAGTTTCATTCATTTAGAAGCTCATACAACTCAACTCTACAAATTTGGACAAGATTGAAGGCTTGCTTTTGCAGTTCTTGTAACATCAATGAATGAGATGATTTTGAGTGTACAGATACCATTGATACATGGGATCGAGTGACACTTGGCACCAATTTCAATGAGGTTAATGAAATAGAACATTTGGAAGATGATCAAACACATATTTATACAGACTAAGATCACATATCGGATCTCATACAAGCAGGTACATGAGTAGTACCTAAATTAGAAAATGTATTTATGTATTATTTACTCGACCTATGTAGAATTTAATTTATATACAAATTAGAAATGAAAGACCTTATTTAAAAAATGTATTGTTAACTCGACCTATTTCGTTTCGTACGTCAGATATATGTAGTGGTTGCCCCAAAAAATAATGAATGGGGTTCTGACTATTGGTTGGCACGTTGCTTAGAAGGGAAACAAACCATTTTCCAACCTGTTACGGATGATGAAAATATTGGATTCCCAACTAGCTTGATGGTTATAAAAGGGGAGTACTTGACTCTTGCAGCACAACAGAAAAAGAAGGCTGGGTATGTATATCACGATTATAGACCAGGAGCTATTGTATACCACTTCACCAACCTAGTAGTTGGTATAAACATCAAGTTGTGCACCCTTGGTCACAAAAATAGGTCACATGTATGATACTTTCTACCTCATATAGAGCACAAAATATTAATGGAAACCATCACCACCAGAGATGATCCAGATGGCCTACTTGTATGAGTGCATTTTCAAGTGCATTATTTAACCTTTAAAGTGAATTCTAAAGCACAATTTCAATTGTTTAGCCTTAGTTTATTCCCGATGTAATAAACCTGTGATTGACTGATACCATTCACAGACATAATATTACTTAGAGGATACTGGACCTTATAAACATGATTGTACAACCTCAGGTGTGTTTTCTATAAATCATGTTTGCACATTTTCATGTGCCTATGATACAAACACCATCTACGACACAATGGAGGCACCAAGAATGGTGTCTTTAGACACCAACAAATAGAATTGAGAAAATAACATGCTACTGAGTTGTTGAAATTTACATTTCTTGACGTTTTTAGTTTAATATACATTTAATTACATTGCCACGTACAAATTTAAAACTAACTAGGGTTTCATGAAAACCACTTTGCATGCAATCACTAGACTTGACAAATATGTGAGATGGAACTGGGGTTTAGTGAGCAATTTACAAGTTAAGAGAGGGAACTAGAAACACATACACATGTACAAATTGGAAACCAACTAGGCTTTCATCAACACCAATTTTCATGCTATCACTAAGGTTAACAAGTTATGAGATGGAACTAGGGTTTAGTAAGCTCTTTACAAGTTAAGAGACGAAACTAGAAACACATGGACATGTACAAATTTGAAACCAACTAGGGTTTCATGAACACCACTTTGCATGGGTTGACAAATAATGAGATGGAACTAGGGTTTAGTGAGAAATTTACAAGTTAAGAGAGGGAACTAAAAATTGGAAACCAACTAGGGTTGACAAATAATGAGATGGAACTAGGGTTTAGCGAGCAATTTACAAGTTAAAAGAGGGAACTAGAAACACATGGACATGTACAAATTGGAAACTAACTAGGCTTTCATGAACACCACTTTGCATGCTATCACTAGGGTTGATAAGTTATGACATGGAATTAGGGTTTAGTGAGCAATTTACAAGTTAAGAGAGGGAACTAGAAACACATAGACATGTACAAATTGGAAACCAACTAGGGCTTCACGAATACCACTTTGCATGGGTTGACAAGTAATGAGATGGAACTAGGGTTTAGTGAGCAATTTACAAGTTAAGAGAGGGAACAAGAAATTGGAAACCAAATAGGGTTGACAAATAATGAGATGGAACTAGGGTTTAGTGATCAATTTACAAGTTAAGAGAGGGAAATAGAAACACATGGACATGTACAAATTAGAAACAAACTAGGCTTTCATGAACACCAAGTTGCATGCTATCACTAGGGTTTAATGACCTCTTTACAAGTTAAGAAATGGAACTAGGGTTTAGTGACCTCTTTACAAGTTAAGATATAGAACTAAAAACACGTGGACATGTACAAATTGGAAACCAACTAGGGTTTCATGAACACCACTTTTCATGCTATCACTAGGGTTGACAAGTTATGACCTAGAACTAGGGTTTAGTGAGCAATTTAAAAGTTAAGAGAAGAAACTAGAAACACATGGACATGTACAAACCAGAAACAAACTACACTTTCATGAACACCCCTTTGCATGGGTTGACAAATAATGAGATAGAACTAGGGTTTAGTGAGCTCTTTACAATTTATGAGATGGAACTAGAAACACATGGACATGTACAAATTGCAAAACAACTAGGCTTTCATGAACACCAATTTGCATGCTATCACTAGGTTTGACAAGTTATGACATAGAAATAGGGTTTAGTGAGCAATTTACAAGTTATGAGATGGAACTAGAAATACATGGACATGTACAAATTGGAAACCAACTAGGCTTTCATGAACACCAATTTGCATGTTATCACCAGGGTTGACAAGTTATGACATGGAGCTAGGGTTTAGTGAGCAATTTACAAGTTATGAGATGGAACTAGAAACACATGGACATGTACAAATTGAAAACCCTCTAGGATTTCATGAACACCAATTTGCATGCCATCACTAGGGTTGACAAGTGATGACATGGAACTAGGGTTTAGTGAGCAATTTAGAAGTTATGAGACGAAACTAGAAACACATGGACATGTACAAATTGGAAACTAACTAGGATTTCATGAACACCAATTTGCATGCTATCACTAGGGTTGACAAGTTATGACATGGAATTAGGGTTTAGTGAGCATTTTACAAGTTATGAGATGGAACTAAAAACACATGGACATGTACAAATTGGAAACCAACTAAGATTTCATGAACACCAATTTCCATGCTATCACTAGGGTTGACAAATAATGAGATGGAACTAGGGTTTAGTGAGCTCTTTATAAGTTAAGAGAGGGAACTAGAAACACGTGGACATGTACAAATTGGAAAGAAACTAGGTTTTGACGAACACCAATTTGCATGCTATCACTAGGGTTGACAAGTTATGAGATGGAACTAGGGTTTAGTGAGCAATTTACAAGTTATGAGATGGAACTAGAAAGACATGGACATGTACAAATTGAAAACCAACTAAGCTTTCATGAACACCAATTTGCATGCTATCACTAGGGTTGACAATTTATGACATGGAACTAGGGTTCATTGAGCATTTTACAAGTTATGAGACAGAACTAGAAACATGTGGACATGTACAAATTGGAAACCAACTAGGCTTTCATGAACACCAATTTGCATGCTATCACTAGGGTTGACAAGTTATGAGATGGAACTAGGGTTTAGTAACCTCTTTACTAGTTAAGAGACGGAACTAAAAACACATGGACATGCACAAATTGGAAACCAACTAGGGTTTTATGAACACCACTTTACATGTTATCACTAGGGTTGACAAGTTATGACATGGAACTATGGTTTAGTGACCTCTTTACAAGTTATGAGATGGAACTAGAAACACATGGATGCATGTGTACATATTGAAAACCAAGTAGGGTTTGTAGGGTATGATGTTAGTATTGTAGGGTATGGTATGGTATATTAAAATGGTATGGTATGTTAGTAAGCCACTTATCCTATGAAACAAGAACTCGACACAGTTCTCGTTTTTCTCTCTCCTAATTTTAGTAGCTATTATTACCTCCGTTTCAAAAAGGGTTGATGCCAGTATCACACATTTTCATTTCAAGGCATTATTAGGGCCTTTGAATCATCTTTGTCGTAAAATATTTTTAATTTCTATTTTCAAGTGTGGTTTTTAGAAATTTAACAAAATAACATATATTTAGAAGCAAGTTATAATGAAAAACATATACATTTTGCAAATGTTTCTTTAAAATATGACATTTTTATGGAGAAAATAAGACATTTTTATCGACAATTTTGTAAAGAATTCTAGAAATAAAAACATTGAAAACCATTTTCAATGGATTTTCAGAGATATTTTGAATAAAAACGATACTATTTTATACTATTTTTTAGAAAGTGACGATTCACATAAATTCAAGAAAAGCTATACCACATATTTGTAAATAACATACTAAAAACATTATATATAGAATTTTGTTTCTAAAATAAAGTTTGAAAGTCAAAACATTACTAATATATCGTATCAAAAAGTTGTCAAATTTAAGATTTTATTCAAGACATGAAACTAATGAACAATATCAGGCTGGCCAAATTCTTCATTGAAATTGGAATTTTCTCAGCATGGCTTCCTTCAGGAACATCAATGTCCTCTTCCATTGGGTCTTCTATGTCTGCAAGATGCCCAAAGTTCTCCTTTCCAAACATCCCTCCTAATGGGGCTTGAGGCTCTTTTGACATCTTTGCCAAAAGTGTTTCACTAAATTAAAAAAGTACATTAAAATATTACGTCGATATTACATAAAATAAAAATAAAAATATTAACCCCCAAAACCCCAAAACCCCCTCCCCCACATTAAATTTAACTAAATATCAAATTTTTAAAATCCCCCCTAACCCTAACATCAACATTACTAAAAAACAATTAAAAAGTTTAAAGCCCCACCACATTACATTTAATAAAAATAAAAATAAAAAAACCCTAACTCCCACAACATTACATTAAAAAAAAAATTACATTAAACGCGTGTGCCCCATAAACCACCCTCACAATATTACATTAAAAAACATTTAAAAAAAATTATACCACTTAACCAGTAAACCCCACCCCACCCACACAACATTACAATAAAAAAATACGATTTTTTTTTTTATAAACCCTCCCCCTAACCCCCACAACATTAAATTTAAAACAATATTAACAAAACAATTTAACACCTAACCCCCTAAACGACCCTTAAACATTACATTAAAAAAATTAAGAATTAAAAATTCTCACCCCTTCCTTCTCCCTCCTCATAGTTACCAAGCATTAAATCCAAATTACTATTGTTTTGTAGAATCCCTTTGCTTTAGCCGAGAAAGCACTAGACACTTAGTCTCATTCTCTCCAAGGCACCAACTAAAGACACCAGCATAAAGCCCAACCACATAATCCAAACCACCCTTCCTTCTTTTAGGTACCGTCCATACAAATGCCGTGGAGGCAGATAAACGATCTATTCACCAAATCTGCTCTTAAGAGGATAGTCATCCAAGAATGTGTATGGGGGGTTTACAAAGAATAAGGTTTTCACTACTTGACTAGTTTGGTTTGACCTTAACCTAATTATTCTTCCTAGGGATAGCAATATTCATCCAAAAATCCATCTGAATATCCATCCCAAGAGATAGTGACTCTTCCACAGGATGAAAACATAAACATAAATACATGCACATTTTATATAATAATACTAGCATACCCCCAAAGCGGGGGGAATGAAACACCAAAGAGAACTTCGATATGTTTTAAAAATGAAAGAATGTTGTGTGTAGATAATAGAAGTTTATGTGATGAAAGAAAATGTAGGAAAATAAGTGAAAATAAGTTACATAAAACTTCTAAATCAAACTTGTAAATAGCCACATAAGTGAAAATAAGTTTCCTCTAAAAGGATTTTATAAAGCAAAAAAGTCCAAAAATCCAAGAGGCATAGTTTTTAGGATTTTTCCAAGTTTTAGGGAGCTTCATGAGAGACTATACCTTTGCAACTTAAACTTGAACTATGCGAGACATAAAAATTTATGCACATCAAAATTTGCACAAGCGACACCATTTTTCGTGTCGTCCATTCGGGTGGGTCCTCTTATAATCTCATGTATTGAAGATCAATGAATGGACAAATTGTAGCTCAAGGGGAACAAGTTTTGATAGATGTAACAATTCCACTAAATTTCTTTTTACCGGTTTTCTTCACTACACGTAAAGGAAAAGGCATGTGCTCTTGCCTCCTTACGGATCCCAAAACCATGAATTTAGAGGTTCATGACAATAGTTTTGTAGATATTATTTATCAATGTAATATAATGTAAATGTATTTTCCAATAGACCTCATAAGTTGAAACAATTTTCCCATCTCATAGATTATTCCATTCCTTACCCTTAATTAAATCAACAAAACAACTAAAATTTGAAACTTTCTCTTGAAACTATTCTTCCATATACTTACCTTTTGAGTATTTTATGTTCATTAATTTTCTGGTTAATTTCCATAAACTTTTTTCTATAATAAACAATATTCTTTAAATTCCATTTAGGCGGTTAATTTAAGTTTTATTTGATCAAATAATTCCTTTTTTCTATAATTTTCTTTTTATAAAATGTTTAAACAATTTTTAATAATTATATATATAATTACTTTAAATATATGAACAATAAACATTCATTACATTAAAAAATACTATACTCTAGAAACAACTTTAGCCAAAACTAATACTCTTTAAAAAGAACTTTAACCAAAACGCTTCAAAACCGATCAAAACTGATCCAAGTATTCCTTTTACAAGAG
>LPNX010637814.1:49821-63441 GCA_001517045.1 Pseudotsuga menziesii | reverse complement strand
GAGTGTGTGCATGTGAGGTTGTGAATCCTACAATAGCAATGTATGAAAAACTTTGGAAAAAACTTTGAAAACTTTGAAACAACTTTTGAAAACTTTGCAAACTTCTTTTTTTTTTCTTAAATCAACAATGCTAAAAATTTTCTGAACAAAGCTGTAAATAAAGGACAGAAATGGCTGTATGGCTGCAAGTGGGACAGGTGGCTGTGCAGATGCAGGAAAAAAGGGGGCAAAGTAGCTGGGTTTCGGCGCAACAACTAAGGCAAAAAACTGTTCGCGGACCGCGGGTTGGAAGGCAACAGTCGCGCGCAGGTCGCGGGTTCAGAAGAAACAGGCGCGGTCTAGGTCGCGGGTTTCGGGCTGACAGCGGCGGTCGGGGCGCGCCCGTGTAATGAACAGGCGCGGTCGGATCGCGACTGTGGGCGGACAAAACGCGGTCGAGGCACAGAAAAAGAGGCTGACAGCGGCGAACTGGTCGCGGGTTAGGGCTCTAAAGACGCGGTCGGAGCGCAGTAAACAAGGCTGACAGCGGCGACCTGGTCGCGGATTTGGGCCTGAAATGGGTGATCGGGGCGCAGTAAACAAGGCGGACAGCGGCGATTTGGTCGCGGGTTTGGGCCTGAAGGGTACGATTGGGTCGCAGTAAACGAGGCGGACAGCGACGATTTGGTCGCGGGTTTGGGCCTGAAAGGTACGATTGGGTCGCAGTAAACGAGGCGGACAGCGGCGATTTGGTCGCGGGTTTGGGCCTGAAAGGTACGATCGGGTCGCAGTAAACGAGGCGGACAGCGACGATTTGGTCGCGGGTTGAGATCTGAAATGGGCGATCGGAGCGCAGTAAAGGAGGCTGACAGCGACGAACTGGTCGCGGGTTGGGGCCTGAAAGGTGCGATCGGAGCGCAGTAAAGGAGGCTGACAGCGACAAACTGGTCGCGGGTTGGGGCCTGAGAGGTGCGATCGGGTCGCGGTTGCGGAAAGAAAAACCGCGGCGTCCAGCGGCCGAAAACGACAGCCGAAAGTACAGTACGAAAAGAAAATAACAGTAAAAATAAACAGCGGAGTCGCCAAAACTGTAGCTAGGGTTTTCACCCTAGCTTGTGCTGATGAGCACCTACTAAGGAATCTGGAATCCTTAGTAGCAGTTCAATGAAACAAAAATAAACTGAAAAGTAAAAACTAAGCTAAAGCAGAAAAAGTAAATGACAGGAAGTAAAAGACAATAATGAAATGTGTAATGGTGTTTTTATTAGTATTACCTCCAATGTGGAGGTTGGTGGAGTCCGTTGCGCTGGTCCGATGTCGGTGGCTCCGAGCTCTGAGCTGCTCCTTCTCCTTCTCCGATGGTGGAAAAATAGGCCAATAGGGGTCTCAAAGGTGAAAATAGCTTGATGGTAGGCTAGGGTTTCACGAGATGTTTTGGCAGAGTAAGGGTGCTTATGACTGTGGATGTGAAATGAGGGGGCTTCACCACTTATTTATAGTTTTTTAGTGGTGAAGTGCTTGCCCATGGTTTTTGGAAACCATGTGGTTTAGGGCAGCTTGTTTAGGGTTTTTTGCCCTTTTTAGGGTTTTCCTCCTTTTTCCTCATTATTTTTATTCCTTTTCTTCCCTTTTGGGGATTTTTGCTATTTTTGGAGGAATTTTGGTTATTTTTGGAGGAAAAAGGGGTTTTTGGGCCTTTTGGAGGCATTTTAGGCCTTTCGGAGCCTTTTTAGATGGTTTTATGGCCTTTTGGCGGCATTTTAGGCCTTTTGGAGGCTTTTAGTGGGATTTTCAGGGAAATATGGTAGGTAAATGGACGAATGAGCCATGAAATGGGGTAGATGAGGTAGTTAACCATTTTTGGGTGTTAACAATGGGAAGGTATTAATAATTATATTTTTATATGCAGAGATAACCTTAGATATGTCGGAAGCATAAAATCTTCCCTTCATACCTTTACTCGACTTTGAAATCATTTAAAAGGATAAAAGAATATAATATAAGAATTTAAACTAGGTATAATGAATTTAAGACTGGTAAGTGTTGTTTAAAACATTATCATGGTTAAACTAGTTTTTATGTTGATGTAAACAATACTATTGCCACACACTATTGCAAGAGAAGGTTCAAATTTGTTTTCAACTATTAAGTAAGCAAGTAAGCTGACTTGCTCTTCTTCATCTTTTTTGATATTTATATAAATTTTAATAGGATTTCTTTGCTTTTAATACTAGCATAGATCCAAATTCTAGGCTCTATCAAGGGTCGAGAGGGATCAAATCTCTGGAGGTGTAAACCTTTTATTAAGTATTGCACTCAAGGAGTTATTGATTTGATTTAAACCAAAAGACACATCTTTTTATTTAAGGTCGACTTATAATATTTTTATTATTAATATTTAATATTATTTATGATGGACATATAATATTTTTATTATTAATATTTAATATTATTTATAACCAATATATAATATTTTTTATTAGTTTTCATTTTGTTACGAACCAACATTACATTTTAATTTTTTATTGTTTTGTTAGATAGTAACATTACAACATCTCCCCATATTATGTTGTTTTTGTGGTGGACATTTATTTTGGCTGATAATTAAAATTTTATTTTTTATTATTTTGTTAATAACAAAAGTTACAACATAATATAGCCCAATCAAATAGTTGTTATCTTTATTGTCATGAGTATAATATACCATATCAAAAAGTATAATTTTAAAATGCAAATATTTTAATACTTGGAACAAAGTGAAATGGATCAAGAACAACAACATAAATTGTTGCGACCAAACCAAGACAACTTATCGGTTACCCGCACTATCGAAATTCCTTTAACTACAACATGTATCCCTTGAATTTCTAAGACCATGTCTAATATTATGAGTTGCAACTTCATTCCAACTATCAAAACTCTCTGCACAATTAAGTGATGGAATGACAATAAGCACGCATAAGTCAATACTAGACAACTTTCCAATAACATCAACTTATATAATAAAAAAATCTCAATCCTATTGTAATTAGGCAAGCATTTTGGAGCACTTACAACTAAGGGAACAAAAGAGAACCAAAAGTATGAATGCCATTCTGCTCACACAGAAATACAACAAATAAAAGAGAGAACGTCAGATTAAATACCAGCTGAAACAAAATTAAACTCTAGAGTAAGATATAGAATAGTGAAGACTTACTATGCAGATTGATAAGCATAAAGCCCATGGCAAAAGCCCACAGAGGATCATTGCAAATATGCAACAACTTGAGTGTTAGGTAAAAAGTAAGTGGAGGATTTCAAGGGAAACAAAACAAAAGGAAAGTAAGCGGAGGTTTTCAAGGGAAACAAAACAAAAGGACTGAGAAGGGTTACAGGAAGAAAATCCATATTATTGCCGTAGACCATAGATTTATGGCAAGAAAAATCTTTACGAACCTAATTCCAATCACCCTCGTGAAGTCATCATCCAATAATGACCTTTTTATATATTTTTGGAAGTTAAACTTATTATTTGCAGAGAAATTTGCAGAGAAATGACCCTATACAAAAACAAGAAGAAAATTTGCAATACAACTCAGATAAATCACATGAATGAAATGGTTGTTTATATAACCATGTTTTTCTGAACAGTATGTTGGTAAAATCTTACGTTCCAACATGATGAAAAGCAAGGAGAGCAATAATGCCAAATATCACATTGAGAAAAATGTGATTAGTGCACGGTCTGCTCCTTGTCTAATATTTTTTATTTATTTTATGTTATTAGTTTTTTACTATTTTAAATTTAAATGTAAGATGAGTTGATAACTTATCATACATAAAGCTTACGAAAAAAGATCAAAGGGTCATGATTCGAAGGACTGTGTTTTAAAGTATAGAATGTCTTTTAGTAGTTGTGCAATAATGTCAAATTTGAAATTTTTAGGAATGGGCGAATTTTGTTTTGATGTTTTATTTTGTACATAAATAAATTGTTTGTTGCTGATACTATTTTCTGATTTCAATGCTTTAATGTTTTCTTTCTCTAATTGCTCGTTATGCTGCTATTTTCTGATGGTTTTGCTAGTTTTCTTTTGCTTTTGAATAAGAGGCAAACTTTTGGATGCAATGGAAACGTCAGGGTTCTGTATTAACCAAAATCCTGAGCAAAAGGACTGTGTTTTAAAGTATAGAATGTCTTTTAGTAGTCGTATTCCTAACTAGCAGTGCATTCATTTGAAGTATTACTTAATCCCTGTAAATAACTCAGAAGTAAAAAGATCTGAAGTACTATTTAGAGGCTCCATTCACCTCACATCTTAAAAACCCAAAGGGGTGACAGCACTAGACCCACGGAGAGGAAGCAGAGTGAGACAGTTTATCATATATAAATGATCCCATGCCATGAATTAAGAAAAGGGCTAAAAGCTCTTAAGAGTCACTTCTTCCAAAAGAAACAAGACATATTAGAACAAAGCTCCAAAAAAGCATAAATCTCAAAGCATAAAGTACCAAATGGCCACAAGATCCTCTCCGTCCTTGAATTAAAATATGAAACATATCATTCACACAAAAGGACACTATGGGATAGAGGATCCTGAATTAAAATTCAGTAAGAAAGGCCTGCAGAAGGACTCATATCAAAAGAACTAAAGTTCAGAAAACATAAAAGTACAAAATGGCATGGGAATGAGGAACAAAAGGGTAACACTGTTCATTTTCTGTCACAATCCTGTTGCGTTGAAGCTATAACCTCCAAAGGGCAGGTAAAATGAACCTCATTTATTTGGCCTCCAAAGAGTTATTCAGACCTGAAGCACTGCTGGTGTTACCTTTTCCCGAAAAGATAGACTTCTTCTAAGTGATTTAATGCATGAGTTGGCTGACTTAGGGATACATACATCTAAAAGGGTTCGAGTTTATTCAGACAGTCTTAAGTTGGGAAAGAAAGTTAATCCAGAGATCTGGGGTTTACCAGGTAGTCGCCAATTGTTGCATCTGCAACAATTTCCCAAAATTCTAAAAATTTTGGGACCCTCCTTTACTTGGAATTAGTCAGTTTTCTTCTTGTTTCCAGCCTATTTGATTTTGGCCTTTGGATTTCGAAGCGTCTTCCAGAAGTTTTGGTTGCTATCACTCATGGTTTCTCTGCATTTAAATAATCTAAGTAATTCCATATTGAGCTCCTTTTCTTGATTTGCAAAAAAAACCTTCAAAGTTTTCTTGTGTCGGAATTCAATTTGGTCGACTGTCCCGTCCTTGCGGGCGATTTTCAGCTCTTAAATTTCTTTTTTTGTCCCGCTGTTGCGGGTGACTTCTGGAACGTAATCATTTTTTGTCGCCCCGCCGTTACGGGTGCTTTCCAAGTCTTGGTTGTTGTTTTTTGCGCCGACTGTTGCGAGGGTTGGTCATTTCGTTCCGCCGTTGCGGGTGGTGGACTGTTCCGGTATGTTGCGGGCATTGTTTTTATGCTGCGTTGGAGGGGGATGAACACTGCTGTCGCCGCCGTTGCGGGTCAGTAAGAATTCCGAAGTGCTCGTCTCCCGCCGACTACGTGTATCGGAGCCCTGTAGACTGTTGTTTTTCCCTCGCTGTGGACAACCGTATACTCTGAGCGTCCGCCGTTGCGGGGGAGGCCGGACTATTGGTCATCCGACCAATGTATCCGCCGCCGCCCGACTGCGGTTCTTGATTGCATGATCTATGTTTTGCGTTGCGGGGGAGTTCCAACTCTCGGTTGTCTTTTTCGTGCCGAGTGTCACGGAGGTAGGTTACTTAGTTTTACCGTTGCGGGTGGTGGTTTCTTCCTGTATGTTCCGGGCGTGTTTTTTATTCCGCATCGGAAGCGGATAAATACTTCCGTCCCTGCCATTGCGGAGCATTGGGAGTTCCGAGTTTTCGCCCCGCCCGACCACGGTTATCGTTCGCTCGACCTATTATTATTTTTTGCGTTGCGGGTGATCTATTGGTGAGGATGGTCCACCGTTGCAGAGAAGGATAAGCTTTGTTGACCGACTAAAAATTTCATGTCCGCTCCGACTGAGTTGACCCGTCGCACGTGTGAAGTTTTTTATATAAACGATGGGCGGGTTTTGGTTTTTTATTGTTATTTTTCGCCCAAGCCGTCGTAATACGCCCCGCGCGGTCGACCTCGCGAATTTGGTGGAACCCTGTGCTCGTACCTTAGTCCAGCTGTCGACTGGGAACTCGATCGTTGACGCCACTTCAGTTGTGCGTTACTTCCAGGTAGGGTCTTTGCCTCTTTTGCTTGTTTTTTTTTTAAGGTTTCGTCTGGGGGACTTATGCTGTTGTGGAGTATTGTCAAGATTACGGCCCGTTTTCTTTTTTCGCCCGCATACGGATTTTTTATAACCGCGGCGAGGGTTGTCGTTTTCGTTTCCCTAGTTAGTCTGCACCCGCGTATTATTTTTATTATTATCTTGGGGTCGGATAGCTTGTGCGATTAGAAGGGGGGGTCTGTCCTTTTAAAAGCTCGCGTCTTTATTCCCCTCGGCCGTTTTGGTTGTGCCTTGAGCAAATGGAAGAAGACGCAGGTGCAGGCGGCCATTATGCCGCCTGCACCTGGTCTGGTACCTGTAATAATGGGGTTTGTAAGTACTTTGATGAGGTTTTCAATGAAACTTTCATGGTAGATACCCGGCTGATCGTTTCCCCTATGTGCTTGCTCTTTTCCTCAAAGCCCTAACCTGTGCCCGCTCCGCGCTGTTCGTTGTTCTTCGCCATGTGAAACCATAGGGCCGCGCCGCTGTCGATTGTTTAAGATTTGGGGTGAAAAATGAATGGTGATACTGGTGGGAGCACCCTGCACGAAATGTTGTCGTGGGTGCCCGTAGTTCATGGCCGCACCGATGTAATTATTATGTCTGCGAGCGGCATAGGCTTTGCCATTCTTTTACCCTTGCTAAAGCTTGTTCAATGATAGTCGTGCCTTGCGTTTGTATTTGCATTGCATATCATTTCATTGGTAAAAGATAGCATATTGGGAAATAACGTAGGTTTGATGATGAACCGGTTAATGAATAAATTCATTTTAGTACTCTAGCTCATTACATTGCAGAAATAGTCTGAGTGTTGTGCTGATATTTTCAGATAGTCAGTATATGGATTGGTTGTGCGTACATGTGAGGGTTGGTTTCTTACTTACACATTGATATAAGATAATAGCACATCTCAAAAGATTGCATGACGAGTTCAAATCCTTCAACTTGAAGATCCTATATCTGATATCATTATAGTCATATAGACAATCAAGAAAGAACAAACTGCTTCATAATATTCACAAAGTTGAATTGCTTAATATCATGATGTTTTACATTGCAGGAGGATTTTAAAATGTCTAGAAGACAGAAAAAGAAGGCCCCTGTGGTAGAAGAACCAACAGCAATAGAGGCCGTCCTACCAACTGAGTATATCTATGAGGACACCCAGTGTGTCACGGGGGTTGAACCTGAATACAAGTGGGAGGACATATACAGGTTGATTTCCTGTAGGGAAGTCCCAGATATGGGCTTGGAGGAAGAACCAATTTACGCAAATATAGAAAAATCGGCCATTATGAAGGTTGCCACTAGGCCTGAGCTGTTTCCATGCCATGAGGTGATGAGATGGGTTCTACCACATACCAACCACAACTCGATGCTTATCTGTAATGTTGAAGGTTAGGGCTATGCTGCCTTTAGCCCTGGATATGTGGCCTTAGCTTACCACCTGCTGGAGCCTCAAGTTTTCTTGACCAATGAGTGGTTGGACAATCTCAGGATGGATTTGATAGAAACCATGAGGAGAATGCTATTACCAGGGAAGCTCTATAGACATAGAGCTAGTGAAGATTATGACACAGCCATCCTTAGAGCCCCTTACAAGTTCATAGCTCTAATGCTGAATAGGATCTTCGGGAGGGCTAATGGCAGATTATTCAAATTCGAATGGGTACCCCTGATTTTCTATGTGGCCACAAAAGGGACCATCTTCAACTGGTCCAGCCTGGTATCTAGTAGTCTATCTTCTTGTATAGCTGCAGCAAAAGGAGGAGTAGAACATAAAAAGTCCGAGTTTTATATGAGCTTGATCTTGATTGACTGCATACTGTGCCGCCAGCCCTTCCTCGAGCTCAAATGTGTTTGGGACAGGGACAGAATTCCTGTATATGCAGCCTACAAGCTATTGGGGGCTCATCAATACCATAGTTATTATCGAGAAATCTGTGAGCATTTTATCATGCCTTTGCACACTCTTATCTTCTGAAAGGAATGTGACTGCATGTCTGAAGAAGCTATGCAGGTAATAGAAGAGTATGGTGATTATTTCTTGACAGAGAACGGGATGTATCTTAGAATGTTTGGTGGGTCAAGGACACCTTATCTGCTGCCCAAGTATGCAACAGATTATATAATCCATAAGGAGGCTGTTAGAAAGGTGTTTATTGATGGAGTTGGTCATTTCTTATTTCAGGAAAAGAAGGCTGTCTATCCACCCTTACCATTTAAGTTAGGCAGCTGCAGTTTCGCCAATGTGAAACAAGCTCCAGAATTTATAGAGGAACTAGGGAAGTTCCATTTTGGGGAGATGACTTTCAGACGAAATGACACTCATGAAAGAATGGCTGAGCATTGCAGAAAGCACAAGGTGTTTTATGAGTACACCCATCATTTCGACAATGATGAATCCATTTTGAGAAGAGCCCCGAACATGACAGCACTCAGTAAGAGGTTCAAACCGAAGCACTCCACCAAGGGTGGAAAAGGATTTGAACAAGAGAAGGTTGAGCAGGCTAAGGCTGAAGGAGCAGCCCAAAGGATAAGAGAAGAGGCCCAGAGGCTAGAAGAGGAGGCTGCAGAATGGCTCCGGAAAGGAGAAGAAGAAAAGAGGAAAGCTGCCCAGGATGCAATTGAGCGAGTAAAGGAAACATCCAGAGAAGCAGAGGAAGCTGCTAAGCAAGCAGCTGAGGAAGCCCAGAGAAAGCTAGACGAAGAGCTTCAAAAACAGGAAGCAGAGAAGACAGAGTTGACACAACAACAGGCTGCTGGATCACAAACAGAGCAGAGCCAGGGTGAGGAAATCCCTGAGGTTCAAACCCTTCAAATGCCCACTACCATCACTCCTACAACCCCCACGCTGTAGTTAGTACCCTTTGCACAGAAAAAAGGGGAAGAAGTCCCTGATTTCAGCACAGTATACTATGACAGGGCTACCAAAAGGATTATGAGGAGAACTGAGAGAAAGATAGAGGCAGAAGAAATGACCAGTACAATGATAACAGATAAAGCTGTGATGGTCGGGACAGATAAATATCCAAGGTTTGTCATAAGGGTTGGGAAGGCAACCATACATGCTTCAGAAGACAACATAGATCGACTGATGAATGAAGTAGAATCTACCAAGAAGACCTCCTCTCAGCTTAAAGACACCCTGAGAAGGGAAAGAGAGGAAGGCAATAGACTGAAAAGAAAATATGAGCATGTGCTTAAATAAATGGAGTCCACGAAGAGCGAGATCCACGCCATTCAGCAAGAAGCACAGGTGAAAGAAACAACACAAGAAGCCCTGGAAAGAGCGCAGCAAGAAATCCAGGACTTGAAAAATGAAAAGGAGCAGTTAAAGGCAAAGATAAAAGACCTGGAAGCGCAGCATTATATTATCTATGAGTCTAATACTGCATATGTTAAAGGACTAAAAGAACAACTAGAAGCAGCTAAACAACAGCAGGTTGATCTGCAGCCAGTTAAAGAACACATCTTGGCTCAGAAAGCTAAGGTGCTGCACATGCAAACTGCTCTAGATGAGGAAAGATGTCAGGTCCCCCAGATTGATGGCAGACTGGATGAAATCTTAGACATCGCTTCTTATTTTGTGGACAGGTCGCAAGACATCCTTGAAGTACTGACTTCAAGGATAACCAGGGTGGAGGATGATACGGAAGTCCCAGCTGAGATACTAGTCAAGGATAAACAAGCTTTGAAACGGGACCATGACCTGATAGAATTCGCCGTCAATACTGCAGAAGACTTCCAGAAGACTGTCAAGAAAACAAAGGGAGCATGCACAGAGTTCTTCAGGAGAGCCCTGGTCACATACAACCGTTGTCAGGCAGAAGCTGAGCAGAGATTATACGAGTTCCCAGATCATGATGCATTTGCAGAGATGTTGCAGAAAAGGCAACAAGATGAAGAAGCTAAAGTACAATGCATCAGAGCTATTGATGAAAAAACCCTCGGAGAGGAAATAGGCCACACAGCCATTAGTATACAACTCCTGGAGGAACAGGTACGTTTGAACACGGCCAGGGTCAAGGCCATTCGGAACTAGGCTGAAAAGTTCGAACTGAACATACAGTTCTTAGAGCCCCGCTCATTTGAAGGACTCGCTGCTGAAGCAGCAGCGTGGAGAAAGTTTTTGGAGAACCAAGAGGGACCCTCTTCATGAGAAGGACCAGTCAACTTTTGTATAATTTAATAATTTGTAAAGGGTTGTAGGAAAATGAAGCGTTGGGATGCCCAAAGGTCACTTTGGGCAGCCCAACCATTTTTGCTTTTTGTATAAAACTAGGAAAGAGAGACAAAGAAGGGGCTTTTTTCCCAGTAATACTGGATGACCTATTGTAAGAAGAACTACTTCCTTTTGCAATAAAGATTTTAGTTTGCCTATTGGAGAAAGAGCTGTGAAGTTTCCAAATGTTATGCAATGGATGGCAGAAAGATGAACTACTTTATTTTTCAGCTTATGTCCATAAATCGTGAGATCGTTCTAACTCTGTGACCTAGGTCTTGTTGGATGGTTTCTGATTTATTTTTGTGGAAAATTCATTCAGAGTAATGCTTGTGTTACATATAACAGTTAGCTATCTGATTGTTAGAAGATATTCTGGTTCATGTGTTGTAAACATAAATAGCAGCTATCTGTAATGTGTTTATTATACGTGGAGATGATGCATTACTCACTAATAATCATTTTCTGGCTCCCCGGGGATAGATAGTTAGGTGTTTAGATTGTTAGTTGTTTTAATTCCTTGTGGTTTAGATGTTCGAGAACCTAAGACGAGAGGTAAGAACCTGCGCAACACATTGTGTAGTTCCTGGCATCTTTATCACTCCGCACAGTTAAGATAGGCACATGCATTGCATACATTAAGTCAAAATACAAATTTCGGTGGACCGGGCCACAACCGGTAAACCCTTGTTGTTACTTTGACCTATGGTAGCCGGACCGTGAACCGGACGGATTCCCTATACCAAACAGTCAGCGGGCTAGTTGGGAACGCTGATTAGGGAGAATCCCTTACTGTTTCCGCCTGCGAATTTCCAGGCCTCAACAGTTTTGGCGCTAGAAGGAGGGCCGCCAGTAAAGGCTGGCCGTGGAATTTGTTTTCCTGAGACTATCCTATCAGCAGATGTTTTAAAAGTGAAGCCTAACTCAAAGTTGAATTTTCCAGTCCTATCCTTGACAGATTGTTTTCCTGGTGTTACTCGTTCACCTTTGCTCATGGCTGGTAATCAACCTAACCCTTTGCCAGCATGGAGGGCTAGATCACCTCTGAACTTAACTCCTCCTTTGCACAACCTGCCTCAAGCCTTTGACAAGCTTTTGCCTAAGTTTGACCCTGCGAACCACATTGCTGTAGATGATCACCTTCAAAGATTTTACCTAGCGTTAGAGGGGCTAAGGGCTGGAGAGCACGAAGATGTAGTGTGCAGACTTTTTCCTCATACTTTGAAAGGAGCAGCAACCTCCTGGTACTTTGGGCTACCTGCAAACTCTATTCCTAATTGGGATACCTTTGAGAAGGTTTTCAAGAGTAAATATACCACTCAGAAGACGCATGCAACATTAATGAAAGGTCTTGGTTTGTTGAGAAAGGAAAAGAATGAAAAGGTACGTAGTTTCACGCAAAGATTTTCATTATACTTAAAAAACTTCTCTCAGGTTGACAAGCCCTCAAATAAAGTATTAAATGGGTACTATACCTCAGCCCTAGGTCCTGAGTTGGCCATGTTTGCCAAATTGAAAGTCAAACCAACATTGGCAGAAACCTATCAAGAGGCTGAGAGAGTAGAGGCTGAAAGTGAGAGTATAGAGGATTATCCTGACTTGCTTGAAGAAAAGACCACTATAAGAAAATCCTCATTGCTGTCCAAATCGAGAGAAGGCCAACCACATGATTATCATGAGATGATGAAGGTGCTTCAGAAGCTGTCCAACCGAGTTGTAGAGTTGGAGCAAGAAAGGGATATTCAAATAACCATTAAGCCTCCCTGCCCCAGAAAAGAGGATGACGGCCAATGGCAAGTTCCCCCTCCCAACGTGGCATCAATAAACATAACAGAAATAGGGGGAGATAATTTCTGTACCTTTCATCAACAACCTCATTCAGAAAAGAAGTGTCCTCAATGGCTACATTCAATGACAATAGTGATGAATAAATTGCTGGATCTGGAATTGACTAGGCACAGTGGTGAGGAAGAAAATAAGAAACAGACCATAGAAAAGACAGAGGATGATACTATGTTTTCATGGAATGGAGTTTCACTGTTTAACATTGAAGAAAATGCTCTCCAATCTCAGCATACATTTACAACCACAAAAGATGAAAACATGGCCATTAAGAATAATGCAATAATGTCAAAGGGTCATGATTCGCGAGACAAAGTAAAGGGGCAGGCTGATATGAGGGCTAAAGATGACTCTCCTAAAGATATTCAGGGAAAACAGGAAACAAAGCCACCTATTAAACTTACCAAACTGGTAGAAGATGATGAAGAAAGCACAACTGGTAAGCTAAAAGAGGAGTTGCCCGCAACAAACCAACCTGTAGAAGAAAAGATTGAGCTCATTAAGACAAAGAAAACCAGCACCCCACCTTTCCTTGTGACCCTTGAAATCCTCAATCATAAGGTGCATAATTGTTTGGTGGATTCGGGATCTTCTATGAATGTTATGCCTCTGGTAGTTTGCAAAAAACTCAATGGACAGATAAAGCCTACTATTTGGGATGTCACACAACTTGACAAAACTAGTGTCAAAGTAGTAGGAGAAATGGAGAATGTGATGATTCGATTGTCTGCAAATAAAAGGATATGCCACTACATTGACATCATAGTAGCAGACATTCCTGATGGTTATGGGATGATCCTGAACCGAGATTGGACATCAAGACTTAATGGGTACTTTGCTTCAGATTGGTCTCATTTGTGGTTACCTCAGAAAGGCAGCCCAAACTTGATTAAGATTCTAAGAGAGCCTTTTACAAAAAACAATGTCACTGAGTTGGGAGAAGGAAACGAATCTGTTGATTCAGTCCTGGGAAACTTTCTTACAGAGCTTAAGCTCGAGCATCATTCTTCAAAAGGGGCCAACCCTGTGATGTACACTCAGTCTGAGCTCCTTCAACTCCCTCAGGCTGAAAGAAATGATTGCAGAATTTTAGATATGGGTTCCATCTCAATAACTGTGCAGTTGGACCATGGTTAGACAATTCAGGTCTGAAATCCAGCTCATTCCTAGTTCTTGAAATTTGAAATTTTTAGGAATGGGCGAATTTTGTTTTGATGTTTTATTTTGTACATAAATAAATTGTTTGTTGCTAATACTATTTTCTGATTTCAATGCTTTAATGTTTTCTTTCTCTAATTGCTCGTTATGCCG
>LPNX010637814.1:0-48629 GCA_001517045.1 Pseudotsuga menziesii | reverse complement strand
GGGGGGGGGGGGGGGGGGCGGACTATTGGTCATCCGACCAATGTATCCGCCGCCGCCCGACTGCGGTTCTTGATTGCATGATCTATGTTTTGCGTTGCGGGCGAGTTCCAACTCTCAGTTGTATTTTTCGCGCCGAGTGTCGCGGAGGTAGGTTACTTAGTTTTATCGTTGCGGGTGGTGGTTTCTTCCTGTATGTTTCGGGCGTGTTTTTTATTCCGCGTCGGAAGCGGATAAATACTTTCGTCCCCGCTGTTGCGGAGCATTGGGAGTTTCGAGTTTTCGCCCCGCCCGACCATGGTTATCATTCGCTCGACCTATTATTATGTTTTGCATTGCGGGTGATCTATTGGTGAGGATGGTCCGCCGTTGCGGAGAAGGCTAAGCTTTGTTGCCCGACTAAAACTTTCATGTCCGCTCCGACTGAGTTGACCCGTCGCACGTGTGAAGTTTTTTATATAAACGATGGGCGGGTTTTTGTTTTTATTGTTATTTTTCGCCCAAGCCGTCGTAATACGCCCCGCGCGGTCGACCTCGCGAATTTGGTGGAACCCTGTGCTCGTACCTTAGTCCAGCTGTCGACTGGGAACTCGATCGTTGACGCCACTTCAGTTGTGCGTTACTGCCAGGTAGGGTCTTTGCCTCTTTTGCTTGTTTTTTTTTAAGGTTTCGTCTGGGGGACTTATGCTGTTGTGGAGTATTGTCAAGATTACGGCCCGTTTTTCTTTTTTCGCCTGCATACGGATTTTTTATACCCGCGGCGAGGGTTGTCGTTTTCGTTTCCCTAGTTAGTCTGCACCCGCGTATTATTTTTATTATTATCTTGGGGTCGGATAGCTTGTGCGATTAGAAGGGGGGGGTCTGTCCTTTTAAAAGCTCGTGTCTTTATTCCCCTCGGCCGTTTTGGTTGCGCCTTGAGAAAATGGAAGAAGACGTAGGTGCAGGCGGCCGTTATGCCGCCTGCACCTGGTCTGCTACCTGTAATAATGGGGTTTGTAAGTACTTTGATGAGGTTTTCAATGAAACTTTCATGGTAGATACCCGGCTGATCATTTCCCCTATGTGCTTGCTCTTTTCCTCGAAGCCCTAACCTGTGCCCGCTCCGCGCTGTTCGTCGTTCTCCACCATGCGAAACCATAGGGCCGCGCCGCTGTCGATTGTTTAAGATTTGGGGTGAAAAATGAATGGTGATACTGGTGGGAGCACCCTGCACGAAATGTTTTCATGGGTGCCTGTAGTTCATGGCCGCACCAATGTAATTATTATGTCCGCGAGCGGCATAGGCTTTGCCATTCTTTTACCCTTGCTAAAGCTTGTTTAATGATAGTCACGCCTTGCGTTTGCATTTGCATTGCATATCATTTCATTGGTAAAAGATAGCATATTGGGAAATAACGTAGGTTTGATTATGAACCGGTTAATGAATAAATTCATTTTAGTACTCTAGTTCATTACATTGCAGAAATAGTCTGAGTGTTGTGCTGATATTTTCAGATAGTCAGTATATGGATTGGTTGTGCGTACATGTGAGGGTTGCTTTCTTACTTACACATTGATATAAGATAATAGCACAGCTCAAAAGATTGCATGACGAGTTCAAATCCTTCAACTTGAAGAGCCTATATCTGATATCATTATAGTCATATAGACAATCAAGAAAGAACAAACTGCTTCATAATATTCACAAAGTTGAATTGCTTAATATCATGATGTTTTACATTGCAGGAGGATTTTAAAATGTCCAGAAGACAGAAAAAGAAGGCCCCTGTGGTAGAAGAACCAACAACAATAGAGGCCGTCCTACCAACTGAGTATATCTATGAGGACACCCAGTGTGTCACGGGGGTTGAACCTGAATACAAGTGGGGGGAAATATATAGGTTGATTTCCCGTAGGGAAGTCCCAGATATGGGCCTGGAGGAAGAACCAATTTACGCAAATATAGAAAAATTGGCCATTATGAAGGTTGCCACTAGGCCTGAGCTGTTTCCATGCCATGAGGTGATGAGATCGGTTCTACCACATACCAACCACAACTCGATGCTTATCTGTAATGTTGAAGGTCAGGGCTATGCTGCCTTTAGCCCTGGATATGTGGCCTTAGCCTACCACCTGCCGGAGCCTCAAGTTTCCTTGACCAATGAGTGGTTGGAAAATCTCAGGATGGATTTGATAGAAACCATGAGGAGAATGCTATTACCAGGGAAGCTCTATAGACATAGAGCTACTGAAGATTATGACACAGCCAGCCTTAGAGCCCCTTACAGGTTCATAGCTCTAATGCTGAATAGGATCTTCGGGAGGGCTAATGGCAGATTATTCAAATTCGAATGGGTACCCCTGATTTTCTATGTGGCCACAGAAGGGACCATCTTCAACTGGTCCAGCCTGGTATCTAGTAGTCTATCTTCTTGTATAGCTGCAGCAAAAGGAGGAGTAGAACAGAAAAAGTCCGAGTTTTATATGAGCTCGATCCTGATTGACTGCATACTATGCCGCCAGCCCTTCCCCGAGCTCAAATGTGTTTGGGACAGGGACAGAATGCCCATATATGCAGCCTACAAGCTATTGAGGGCTCATCAATACCATAGTTATTATCGAGAAATATGTGAGCATTTTATCATGCCTCTGCACACTCTTATCTTCCGAAAGGAATGTGACTGCATGTCTGAAGAAGCTATGCAGGTAATAGAAGAGTATGGTGATTATTTCTTGACAGAGAATGGGATGTATCTTAGAATTTTTGGTGGGTCAAGGACACCTTATCTGCTGCCCAAGTATGCAACAGATTATATAATCCATAAGGAGGCTGTTAGACAGGTGTTTATTGACGGAGTTGGTCATTTCTTATTTCAGAAAAAGAAGGCTGTCTATCCACCCTTACCATTTAAGTTAGGCAACTGCAGTTTCGCCAATGTGAAACAAGCTCCAGAATTTATAGAGGAACTAGGGAAGTTCCATTTGGGGGAGATGACTTTCAGACGAAATGACACTCATGAAAGAATGGCTGAGCATTGCAGAAAGCACAAGGTGTTTTATGAGTACACCCATCATTTCGACAACGATGAATCTGTTTTCAGAAGAGCCCCGAACATGACAGCACTCAGTAAGAGGTTCAAACCGAAGCACTCCACCAAGGGTGGAAAAGGATCTGAACAAGAGAAGGCTGAGCAGGCTAAGGTTGAAGGAGCAGCCCAAAGGATAAGAGAAGAGGCCCAGAGGCTAGAAGAGGAGGCTGCAGAATGGCTCCGGAAAGGAGAAGAAGAAAAGAGGAAAGCTGCGCAGGATGCAGCTGAGCGAGTAAAGGAAACATCCAGAGAAGCAGAGGAAGCTGCTAAGCAAGCAGCTGAGGAAGCCCAGAGAAAGCTGGACGAAGAGCTTCGAAAATAGGAAGCAGAGAAGACAGAGTTGACACAACAACAGGATGCTGGATCACAAACAGAGCAGAGCCAGGGTGAGGAAATCCCTGAGGTTCAAACCCTTCAAATGCCCACTACCATCACTCCTACAACCCACACGCTGCAGTTAGTACCCTTTGCACAGAAAAAAGGGGAAGAAGTCCCTGATTTCAGCACAGTATACTATGACAGGGCTACCAAAAGGATTATGAGGAGAACTGAGAGAAAGATAGAGGCAGAAGAAATGACCAGTACAATGATAACAGATAAAGCTGTGATGGTCGGGACAGATAAAGATCCAAGGTTTGTCATAAGGGCTGGGAAGGCAGCCATACATGCTTCAGAAGACAACATAGATCGACTGATGAATGAAGTAGAATCTACCAAGAAGACCTCCTCTCAGCTTAAAGACACCCTGAGAAGGGAAAGAGAGGAAGGCAATAGACTGAAAAGAAAATATGAGCATGTGTTTAAAGAAATGGAGGCCACGAAGAGCGAGATCCACGCCATTCAGCAAGAATCACAGGTGAAAGAAACAACACAAGAAGCCCTGGAAAGAGCGCAGCAAGAAATCCAGGACTTGAAAAATGAAAAGGAGCAGTTAAAGGCAAAGATAAAAGACCTGGAAGCGCAGCATTATATTATCTATGAGTCTAATACTGCATATGTTAAAGGACTAAAAGAACAACTAGAAGCAGCTAAACAACAGCAGGTTGATCTGCAGCCAGTTAAAGAACACATCTTGGCTCAGAAAGCTAAGGTGCTGCACATGCAAACTGCTCTAGAGGAGGAAAGATGTCAGGTCCTCCAGATTGATGGCAGACTGGATGAAATCTTAGACACCGCTTCTTATTTTGTGGACAGGTCGCAAGACATCCTTGAAGTACTGATTTCAAGGATAACCAGGGTGGAGGATGATACGGAAGTCCCAGCTGAGCTACTAGTCAAGGATAAACAAGCTTTGAAACGGGACCATGACCTGATAGAATTCGCCGTCAACACTGCAGAAGACTTCCAGAAGGTTGTCAAGAAAACAAAGGGAGCATGCACAGAGTTCTTTAGGAGAGCCCTAGTCACATACAACCGTTGTCAGGCAGAAGCTGAGCAGAGATTATATGAGTTCCCAGATCATGATGCATTTGCAGAGATGTTGCAGAAAAGGCAACAAGATGAAGAAGCTAAAGTACAATGCATCAGATCTATTGATGAACAAACCCTCGGAGAGGAAATAGGCCACACAGCCATTAGTATACAACTCCTGGAGGAACAGGTACGTTTGAACACGGCCAGGGTCGAGGCCATTCGGAACCAGGCTGAAAAGTTCAAACTGAACATACAGTTCTTAGAGCCCCGCTCATTTGAAGGACTCGCTGCTGAAGCAGCAGCGTGGAGAAAGTTTTTGGAGAACCAAGCGGGACCCTCTTCATGAGAAGGACCAGTCAACTTTTGTATAATTTAATAATTTGTAAAGGGTTGTAGGAAAATGAAGCGTTGGGATGCCCAAAGGTCACTTTGGGCAGCCCAACCATTTTTGCTTTTTGTATAAAACTAGGAAAGAGAGACAAAGAAGGGGCTTTTTTCCCAGTAATACTGGATGACCTATTGTAAGAAGAACTACTTCCTTTTGCAATAAAGATTTTAGTTTTCCTATTGGAGAATGAGCTGTGAAGTTTCCAAATGTTATGCGATGGATGGCAGAAAGATGAACTACTTTATTTTTCAGCTTATGTCCATAAATCGTGAGATCGTTCTAACTCTGTGACCTATGTCTTGTTGGATGGTTTCTGATTTATTTTTGTGGAAAATTCATTCAGAGTAATGCTTGTGTTACATATAACAGTTAGCTATCTGATTGTTAGAAGTTATTCTGGTTCATGTGTTGTAAACATAAATAGCAGCTATCTGTAATGTGTTTATTATACGTGGAGATGATGCATTACTCACTAATAATCATTTTCTGGCTCCCCGGGGATAGATAGTTAGGTGTTTAGATTGTTAGTTGTTTTACTTCCTTGTGGTTTATATGTTCGAGAACCTAAGACGAGAGGTAAGAACCTGCGCAGCACATTGTGTAGTTCCTGGAATCTTTATCACTCCGCACAGTTAAGATAGGCACATGCATTGCATACATTAAGTCAAAATACAAATTCCGGTTGATCGGGCCGCAACCGGTAAACCCTTGTTGTTACTTTGACCTACGTTAGCCGGACCGTGAACCGGACGGATTCCCTATACCAAAAAGTCAGCGGGCTAGTTGGGAAAGCTGATTGGGGAGAATCCCTTACTGTTGCCGCCTGCGGATTTCCAGGCCTGAACAGGAGGGGATTTACAAAAGAAAAGAGATAGGGTTTTGAGTACTAAATATTTATTCACAACAAATTAGTAACAAGGTCACCCAAAAACTTAGGGACTCTTTTGCCTAACCGAGATCGACAAATTTATAGTGCATTCCATAAATAAAAAGAGAGAAATGCACTACTACGAACAAAATCAATAAATAAATTGAATGACATGAAAAATAAATCAATAGATAGATAAATGAAATTAAATTCAACTAAAAACGTCCTATCAATAGCTAAAACTACATTCGATATTTGGATTATCCTGAGTTTTAGAATGCTGTCGAAGATAGAACTTCCTTTCGGCTATTCTTACGTCTCAAACCAAAAAAAAATCCAAATGGTATTTAACAACTACCTGCGGTTAGCAACTGCTGCAGATCGTGCCTTGAAAATCAAATGTGCGTGGAGAGATTACCAAAGATTCAAACCCTATGGAGTTTCGAAAAGAAGAAAACCATGGCTCGTAAAGGAGGAATGGGTATGAAATGGATTTGTAGTTGAAGCAATGGCTGCAGTGAGGGAAAATGCTAAATCGGTGCCAAACCAGTCTAAATCTAGTTCCAGCAGTCCATTTTATAATCATGGAGCCATGGAGTGATCCTGGTAACAAATGGAGTGATCCTGGTAACAAGAAGGGCATGCATGGCGTGATCATGGCAACAAGAAGGGCATGCATGCAGAACCTTCATCTTATTGTCACCTTAACATTGTTTGTAGAGTCCCTGCCAAGGATGACTGCACAGTCAAGGATGTTAGCGGTCAGAGGGTGTCAGTTGCTTTGTTTCAAGCTCATCTTTCATGGCAAGTAGAAGTGCACACGTATACTGAGGCTATATATTGTTGCATTAAAACTTTGGTTGTATTTAATACTTGCTGACCAAAGCGCTCGTCGCCGGGTCTTTCTTCCACTGTTTGCTTTGGCTGTGTTTCCTTCCCTTGCAAACAGGTTAAGAGTTTGTTCTTTCCCCTTTTTTCTGCCTTTGTAAGTTCTCCAGCAATTACATTGGGGATGGTGTGTGCTGTGAGCTTGGGGATGTTGGTGGGCTATTGATTTTCACATTCGTTGGCTAATTTTTCCCCTGTCCATGCTGGGGTTGTGGCTTCTTTCCAATTGCGGACTGTGTAGTTGTTGCCATCGTTTCTTTGTGATTTTGGGGCTGTTGTCTTTCCCTGGTTTTGGGTTGCTTCTTAGGTGCTGAGGTTATCAAGATTGTTGCTGAGTTGTTTTGGCCACGATAGGGCCAAGAACAACTCTGAAGCATTGTTGACCTGAACTGTGTTTCACCCTTTGGTTTGGGGTTGTCACCCTGTTGACTTCATCTTCTTCACAGAGCTGTGAACTATTTGTTTTGCTGCAGTATGCAGTGATTGGTATTCGGACTATTGAGAGTAGGATGAGGCTGGGTATGCTTGAGAAAAATGGTGTTTGAGGTCATCAGCTTAGCGTTTAGCCTTTCCTAGCTCCTTGACGGCCTGATAAACCCTACTATGTGGGCTTGGATGATTTGTGTACCTTGGCTATGTGTAAGCCTGCTTTGACCCTTATTCCTTGAGGAATCATGCCCAGCTTGGGGGTGGCAGTGTTGCTGAGAGATTGATGAGCACGCTGGCCTATGGTTGGGTGGAATGTTGTAGCGACGTAGCTGGTTGAGGGACGAGTTCTTATCAGATGAGTATTCATGTCTATTTTACCTCTGAAATTATATTTACTGATTAATGAATATGATGAACATGTGACATGCTTGAATGAATGTTTGTTTGCTTCCACTATGTATATGAAGGGTTATGCATCTTAGTATGTATTATGTTTAAGCTTTTTATTTCAGTATTATATGCCTGTTCATGTTCAAGGGTCTGTTTGCCCGTATGTTTGGTGTTAGTAGTGTCCTCTTTGCCGATCAGAGGGTCGAGGACGTTACAATGTGTATATCAAATATTTCTTGTTTATTCCTTAAAATTGGTTGTCTCTTCTCATTGAGACTCAATTAATTAAACTTTGTTGTTTATTTTTGTAACTTTGTTGGCTCTTGTGTTGCTTAATTATTCTCACATTCTTGCACTATTGCCATTGTGAATTATGGTAATAGACAATCCCTTATGAGGGTAAATCCTCAACTAGGTTTCAAAAGTGGAGTGAAGTATGTGAATGTAGAAGATGAACCAATGCATATTATAGATTTTCCAATTAAAAATTCTCAAAATGTTGTTATTATCTATATAATGGGGCTCATGCTACAAAGAGGATATTCCACAATAGATCTTGGTTTAGGGAAATACATGAAAAGAGAAATCATTTTAAGATAATGGTTATTCAACTAGAGAATTGATTAAGAAGTGGGGCGTTCCCTTCAACACCCTTACTATATGTAAGGACTCCTACAATAACAAGGAAGGGGGCACCCACTATACTAACAAATGCAAAGGACGTTGAAATGGTGTATTGGTGCAAAGATGTGGAAAGACTAGGCCATTGTCTTGAAATCCTTCAACTAAAGGCATACATGGAACACATATGGGAGACCAAGCCTAGGGCATTCAAGGATGGCATGTTGAGAAATTCATGATATATTATATTTGAGGCCTACATGGAACACACATGGGAGACCAAGCCTAGGGAATTCAAGGATGGCATGGTGAGAAATTCATGGTATATTAGATTTGATAAAAGGAATAAAGGCTTAACACTCAAAATAGGGAAGGATCTAGACAAAGACCAAGAAATTTACCTTAGACCTTCCATTGTTTCAACATTCTATGAGAACATTTTTATTGTGTATGGGGGGATCCTTATGGGCATCATAGAATCTAGAATTGTGATGAAATGGTATTCCATCTAGGTAGAACATGTGGAATGAGGGATATGGAAAAGAGGAAGAAAAAGTGCACCCTATATAATATTGAAGAGCACATAGTGTGTTTTCTCTTTTTCATGGAACAAGGTTCACATGGGCATCCAACAAAGTCCAAAGTAGTGTAGTGTCAACATTATCAATCACTATAATAAATAAGGTCTCGCTAAAGGAACATTGTCAGGAGTTTTGATAGGTGGGGTTTATGGAAGAGTGATGTTATCTATAATGAACATATATTGAAATAAAGTGTTTTCTCTAAAATTGTATGCAAATTAACATAATACAAATGTCCACATTATGGCATGCTTTAAATCTAACTTGTGTAAGTGTTAAAACTACTTTTCAAATTTACATACCCTATTACTGCCAAATTACAAGTTATTTGTCTGAATTCAAGGAAACACATGTCTAACTAAACCCAAGAAGAAATCCCTAAGAAGTCTACAAAAGAGCATATTGCTACAACACATCAATGTAGGTCTTCATCCGAATGGAAAATGAAAAGGTGTTTATATTATTAGTGATATATCCCAAAGAAAAAAGAAATGGATCCTTCATGATCAAATAATAATCCATCCACTCCCAACCCATAAGCGTAACATTTTCAATTGATGGTGGTTTAAATGGATTTGTTTGGGTGTGCTTCCTCCATGGAACCTACAACATTGTAACAAGGTGCAACACTCCCAACTCTGAATAAGGAAAGCCATGAATGAAAAGTAGACAACTAATATTCCAACAATCATACTTGCACCTTTCACAATCATAGACAATGTTTCCTCTAAAACTCAAATATAGCACAAATAATTTGTATTTAGTGAATGGACTTCATAAAAATTAGATTCAATTCACACCAAATGGCTTCAATGAATAAGGAGACAAAATATTGGCAAATAGAATTGAATCACTTTGTTCTAGCAAATGAGAAGAAAGTGCATGAATCAAGAATATTTGAATTCATCAATTGTCTATAAAATCAATACATGGTGCACTTCTTTTTTTTCCCTGAAATATATATCTGAGGGAACCCATTGGTTACTTCCCCTAATTCTAAGGATGATACACAAAGTAAACTGGATTCCACATAAGCTTCGAGTTTTGTTAACACAAGGTTCAATATTGTTACACCAATATACTCATTAAGAGATCAACATGTCAATTGCAGGAATTGAACTTGTAGGGAGCATAAAAATCATTCTTCCCTACCACTTGAGCTAAACCCAAATGAAAATATTGCTGCAATCCTTATTTGCATTCCATTTATTTCAAAGTTTTGCTCCATTTTCCTTGAAGTTTTTTGTCTCTTCTCATTGAATCTTAATTAAACTTATGTTTGTTCCTTTAAGTGTGTTGGCTCTTGTGCTTCTCAATTATCTCACATCCTTGCACTATTGAAATAGTGAATTATGGAAAGAGGAGACAACCCCTTAGGAGGTTAAATCCTCAACCAATTTGAAAAAAGGGAGTGAAGTATGTTAATGCAAAATATGACCCAAGTACAACTATAGAATTTCCACTTGAGAATGGTCAAAATGTTGTTCATGTCAATGGTAAGGCCCCTTATACAAAGAAGACATTCCTCAATAGATATTGGTTAAGGAAATACATGGAATAAGCAATCAAGGGTGTTGAAGATAACAATTATTCAACTAGAGCATCAATTGATAAGCAGGGTATTTCCTCCAACACCCTTACTTATTGGATGCAAGGAATCCTACAACAACAAGGAAGGGGGAATCCACTATAATAACAAATGTAGATAAAGTTGGAATATCAGTTTAAAGGCGTGGTAAAACTAGGCCATGGTCTCAAGATCGTTCACCTAAAGGCCTACATGAAACATGTAAGTCAAACCAAGCCCAATCTCTTCAGGATGGCATGTCAATAAATCCATGATGGATTGGATTTAAGAAAATACATCAAGGTTTGACATTTAAAATAGGGGAGGATCTAGACAAAGGCCACAAAATTATACTTAAACCTTCCATTTTTTCAACATTTTATGAGAACATGTCTATCGTGTATGAGGGTAATCCTTATGGGACTCATGGAATGTGGAATTGTGAGTAAATGGGCTTGTGCATAGGTCGATCATGTGGAATGCGGACTTTGGAAAAGAGAAGAAGCATAAGTGTGCCCTATATAATATCGAAGAGTAGAGAGTGTGTTGGATCTTTTTCATGGAACAGGTTCCACATAGGCATTCAACAAAGTTTGAAGCAGTATATTATAAACATTATCAATCCCTATAATAAGGAAGGTCTCACCAAAGGTGTGTTGCCAAGAGTTGTGATAGGTGGCGTGTATCAGTAGTGATAGATGGTGTGTATGGAAAAGAGACTTTATCAACAATGAACTATTATCTAATTCATTAATGTTCCAAATAGTTTCCATTACCCATAATAAGTTAGTTTTATAACAACTAAAGACCGTATTCAGACATACATTAACTAGAAATATGTATCAAAGTAATAATACATATTCATTATCAAATAAACCATTAACACAAACATATTCAAAATAAGGGTCATCATATTAATCCATTCAAGGATAACCAACAAATACATATTTTACACTACAAGGAAAACACGTTATAACAAAGGTTATAGTGGCAATGGAAACACCAGTGTGTACATTCATTCCAAATGCACCAGTCGGTATGTTTTAATGCAAACACACTAGTGCATATAGTGCATTTTAATAGCACCGATGCAATGTTTGGAACACACCGGTGCATTTTTATATGTAAACAGACTGGTGCCGATGTTGTATTGTGCACTATTGTAACCAATGCATTTATTTTACCAATATGCATCACTGCATTTATCATATAAATGGGCACCATTGCATATATTATAACAATGAGCACAAGTGTGTATAATATGTAAAGAGAATAGGTACATTTATTAGGTGGAAGAGCACCGGTGGCTAAAATTTGAATAGGCATAAATTAATGGAAATGAATAAAAGGCATTGATTAGTTGACATAAATAGATATTGTATGTTGTTGTAGTCAATTTAAATAGACTTTGTATGCTACCATGGTGAATTTAAATAGATTTCATATGTTGTCGTGGCAAATTTTTCCATGCTAGGGATATGTAAATATAGTTTTTTATACTATAGATTGTGTACACATTGTGTATGGTGTTGTGGAAAATTTTACCATGATGTTGATATGATAATATTGTTTTTCTTTTTTTCTTTTTACAAATTTTCAATTAATTATTCGAGAAACAAATATTTTTATAGTAATATTTATTTTTATATTTTAACTGTTGTGTTTCAAAAATCATGTTGGGTACACCTTTGTTCATAGTCACAATGTAAAAATCATTCATATATTTAATCAATAATGTAACATCTTGCGACATTAGACAATCCAATAGAAGAAGAAACCAATTTTATTATATATGAATAAATCCAAAATATGGAACAACATAAAGGTTGTCGATAATCAAATGTCATTTTGGCATTGTTATAGTTATTGATTAATTATCATCATCCACTTGGGGCGATATGTCCACATAAAAAATAATGTTAAATTTTTACAATAAAAATTCCAAAATATACAACTTGCAATAACAATATTAAAATTTATTGATCATTAATCATTGCTTGAAGTGTTGTATTGGGATGCTTCCATACCCCATATCTTCATCATATTCAAGGGATACTATTCTTGAGTGATTTGAAATGATTTGTTCATTAACTTTATTTCATTTCTACAAGCATAAAAGTATTTAATGTGATGAGTATATAACATTTATAAATAATATAATTTACATAACTTCATAAAAAGAAAACTGCACCAGTTCAATGAATGAATCATAAACTTCATACATATTTTCAAAACCACGGACCTCATGTCGTTCCTCAACAAATTATATATTGGTTCCTCTCCATACTCTATTTCCTGTTAGTTTATGCTACATGTCAAAGCATAGATATAATTAAGGTTTTATTTTATTCCATAATTATAAAATAAGGGACATTATAAAACAATATAGATACTTACAAAATATTCAATTAACCCTCGATACCCCCACATATATGACAACCCTTAATTAATCCAAAGTCAATCAAATGATTGGATGGCTCGTCATCGTCTGTTAGCATTTGTTAAAAAACATCCATGTATGATTTTAAATTAAGCATGCTATTAACATCACATAAAATCTAAAATCTAAAGAAAACCACAAGTACTCACAAACTTTGTGATCAACCCTTTTTTTCTTGTCATCTTGTATGATGCATTGAATGGGTGCCATTTTTATTTTCATTTATGCTACAACAAAAGAATAAAAAATCAGTATTCCATGCGATAATTAAACTATACACACATTAAAAATAAAACTATGATTGCATAAGCTTGATGCATGTTGTTGTTGGGATGTCTCTTCTTGCGATATGATTATGTTCATTTCTTTGACCATCCCATGGTACACACATTTTGACATCCCTACTGACATATTTCAGATGTCATGTCATTCTTCCTTTGGAATTTTAACAATCTTCTTGAGAAAACGAAAAGCACAATGAAAATAACGATAAATATTTATATGGAAATAAGCATAAAAAAAACATTAACAAAGTATGTTTTGGACTAGTGTGTACATATTAAAGAAAAACAATTTTACTATCAATACCTTTTAAAAGATTATTTTTGTTGTTGTATGTTTTTTCCATAGCAAGTCTCATTGGTCTCAAGGCCCACTGCTCCGAAAACGCTTCTTGTAGTTTAGTTATAACTTAATTCTTAGAGTCAATGGATTGATTTTTGTACTATAAATGTGTTGGAGCAGGATTTTGGACCATTTTTTGGGAAATGTGCCCAGGGATTGGACCACGCAACGAGTCAGCCAAGGGATGAGAATGTGCAAAAGAAGGAAAGTCATTAGGCACTTTTGGTTCATTAGTTGGGATAAAGCCCTATTTTGAAATGTATAAATATGTAAAGGGGGGAATCTGAGCAGGAGTTCGGAGTATGCTTTTGGAGTGAATCTACTGTAAAAGTATGAGAGGAATGATAGAATAGATGGGGTATTTCCAGGATTAGAGACAACGATCTAACTTAAGAGCGCAATGAGACTGCATTATAAGAAACTATTGGATGATAATAAATAAGTGAGTTTGTTGTGGATGGAATGGCTATGTGTTATGATATGATGAATGCTTTGTACATATGGTGTACTTTGTTTTACGTTTATTGATATGAATGTGTTATATGTTGCTATGAATATGTGATATATTTCTATAACACCCCATATTTGACTAGTCATACCCACTGCACTTTATTTTGGCTTATTTATTTTTTCGACTCAGCTCGACTGAGTGAACCTTAATTATTTACAACATGATGGATCAATATTGTGATGTTACTAGGTTTATTTATGATGTTACTATTCTTAGGGTGTCATCATGATTATCATGTTGCTATGTTTATGCGGTTACAACATTTTGATTATCATGGGATTCCCTTCTTTTACGATGAGAGTATTTTAAAATGTTTTCATTGACCAAATGTGAAATATATGATGTCGTACGTGAATACCATGTTACAATGTGACCATTGAATTATAATATGTTGTGTGTACCTATGATGAATTAAAATATTACATGAAAGTATGATGAGGATGATGATGTGGATCAATTGATTATCAAGTGGAATTACTTGTTATACATGTGTATTTGTGAAGTACTAACCCACAGGACATTGGTGCTAAGTGATAGTCGAATACTTGATATGATATGCGCAATAATAACTTGTTATGTAGTAAACCTTAGCCACCAAAAATGATGATACGATGACACAATCCAATAATCTTGATAGCAGCAGAGTATGAATTGATAGGGTATAGACCCAGTATGTTGAGAGGGTTGGATGTATTTCCCACCCTATATTACAATGATACCCGAGATTGTGGGAGGGTCGTGCTGAGACACACCCCCCAAGTTGTTGTGATGATGAAGGTCGGATTCCTGCTAGGAGAGGCTAGGTCCATTGTTCAGCCGACTCTACCGCTACCAGGTTCTTATGTGGTCAGGTCGGTGAAGCTGACATCCACTTCTATACTAGCATAGGAAGGATAGGGAGAATGAAAACGTAGGTTAGGATGGGAGGACATGTTAGTTAGTATTGTTGATGGTTGGGTATTTTTGATATCGATTTAGTGGTAGTAAGTACCCATCTTGTTTGACTAGTTAAGTTAATAAAAACATGAAAATAAGATATGAAATCATAAAAGGAAATACCTGTTAAATAACGGAGAATGTTAAGTAATTAGATTATGTATGTATACTTGTTATGTTTACATGAAGGACTACTAGTTAGCATTTATGCATAAGAAAAGATGTTGTATGGTTATAGTGTGTATTCAACATGTGCATGTATTGACCATGCATGCACACCTTGCACATGCACGCTAGTATCAATATACGGATATTGGACATGTTAAATAATGGTATGAGTCATTGTGAATAACTAAGTTAATTAGGAAATGATATGATACATATAATTAACATTTTAGTTATTTGAGCATATGTGGAAATTGTAATGAGTAATTTATTAAGTATCATAAATTAGAATTGTCATAAGGAAATTGTCACGAATGAACACAAATATTGTTCCATATGCGTAAGTGGAATTTTATTGTTTAATTGTTATAATGATTGTTTAAAACCCTAATGGGTGCTTTGTTTATAGATAAAGGAATATTGTTTTGGTACTAGGGAACTTCTAAGTTAAACAAATAAGTATTATTATTATAGATTAATTACTACTACTACTACTAATTATTATTATTTAATATTATTAATGGTTAATTGTTCTTTACTATAAACCATAGTGGATCAACCAAATTATTATATCAATTATTGAATCAAATGATTATGAATAAGACACCGAAGCAATTCATGATAAGTTAAAAGGGAAAGGAAATCCGTTAATGTATACATAATGGTATAGTTTAATTAGTTATTAATGTATACATAATGGTATAGTTTAAACAAGGAATCATTGTCATCAATTGTTAATCATTGGTTATTATTATTTAATTAATATTTATAATGATAATTGTCCTTTACTTAAAATCATAGAAGATTAACAATATAATTATATGAATAATTGAGTTAAGTAATTATCGATGGGATTAATTGAAGCATTTCATGGAAAGTAACAAAGGATATTTAATTATTTACCAAACAAGATAAGATAAGATTGCAATAAAATAATAATTGTCATTAATTATTACCAGGTGAGACATCAGATCCATATTGGATAACATATTTATGACACCCACCACTACCAACTAGAAGGTTAATAATATTAATAACTATTAAATTATTATTTTATCCAAACTTATTTAATGTTTAAAATGATGAGTGAGACTAATTATTATCCCAGCATCTTGTGAAGACCCCAAATGAATATATCGAAAATTGTTAATGAATGAGAAGTCAAATCACTCAATTAAATTTAATTGGCCTTAATGGAATTTCACTGCTTGAGACAATGTGAACAATATATATATATATATATATATACCTTGAAATTATAAACATGAAAGTGATTAAATGTTTTGGGGAATTATGGGATTTGATAGAGGCGATGGAGTAAGCCTGAAGGTTTCTAGAGGAAGAAAAGGTATTTAGGAAGGTTTTACTGGACTAGAAAGGGGTTTTTTTTTTCTTTGGGAAGGAATAGGACTGAGAAATTGGAGGAGAAAGGAGGCATACCGAGGAGGGGGTTAACTCGGGGATTTGAGGAGGTGGGAAACTCAAATAAAGAGGGGAAATTGAACTACGGATTGAGGGATCATAAGCTATGGAAGGATGCTATTTGTATTATCAGATTGTGGGCTTGGAGGCTAGGAAATCCGTCGATTTCCTAGGGTCAACATGATAAGCTAGTTGAAAGGGTGGTTTATCTATCTTGGTTGCTAAGGTTGGGTGAGGAGAGGCTACAAGAACTTAAGGAATCCTACTACAATTTATGGAAAAACCAAGTATTCTACTTGATTAAATCATTGTAAATTTCAATACTAAAAATTGAAAGGAAAAATGCATTTTATTTTATTTGTTTTCGAATGCTGTTAGAAATATGGAATGAATGCAAATGACATGCTAATATAAATTTCCTGTCAAGTTTAACTTATGAAAAAAAAAATCTTTTAGATCACGTTTGACTGAAATAAAGAATAATTATGATAACATAACGGTAAACTTTATTTTTTATTTTTATGTTCACAAAACAACTCTTTAGGAGATAGATACAAATAGATGACAACATGAACTTAAGTGCCCTCCTCCAACGACGAGGGCACTATAGTTTCCATGAATGCGATTTTCATTTATATGAATGTATTATTTGTTTATGCACACATATTATAAAGATGAGTAGAATGTCGAGTGGATTTGCTTCCCTTCTATTCATCACTATGGAAAATTGGTTCCTATAGTCCCCATAGATTCCTTGAGTGAGACTTCATCTGATTGCAAGTGATGCCAAAAGGGCCAATATCTGAAGGATTTTGTTAGTGAATTAATGTTGAAACCTGGGTCTGTCTACTATGCGCTAACAAAATGAAAATTAAGTCTTTGTTTTAACACACAATGATACTGAGAGGGGGGAGGGGGGTGAATCAGTAATATAAACAATTTTAAAAACTTCTTTTAATTCCATTAATCATATACTCTTTATCCCTTGGTTTTATAGCTACTATCAGAAGGAGGCTTCAACCCCCAAGACACAAGCTCCAACTTGTGTCAAGTTTCCTCCAAGTTAGACTATCATAGGTCTACTCCCTATCTCAACAAAATTATTCTCTAAAAACTTATGTCAACAAATCTTCAAGTACTTGACTCAAATCTGCAACAAATGTTCTCTCATGTTCTCCAATGGCATCTTCTAATTTCTCTGTTATCTTTTGGTATTGCCAAATATCTATGCACTTTTGAAATTATGTTATTCAATAAATATTGAGCTATTAATACTTTTCAAATATGAAATCTTATATTTATCAATAATGCCTCTCAGCTCCATTTTTATTAGCATAAACCTTTCTTCATATATGCCAATTAGTTTTAATGAACCAGTTTGTAAATGGCTTGGGTAGTGGTCCATATAAGTTTATTTTTCATCCATAGTTTAGTCCTTAAAATCAAACTCCTCAACTGCTTCTAATATGCATATAAGTACATAGATAAAAATAAAAAATAACAACAAAATCGTTCTTCCTCTGCTTGTTTTCAGATTAATGAGTAATTGACCTATTCAAACTTGACTGTTGTTGCTTCCTCCTTTGATGCTCTCTCAAATATCACTTTAAATCACCAAATGAGTTGAGTTTCCTTTCTATTAATACAAGTGTGCAATGTTTTATTAGTGGGGCCAACTTGTAGTTTTTGCCCAACTTGTAGTTTTTGCCTAGGAATACATCTAATTTTAGGGGATTCTCACTATGGACAACATGTAATACTTGTGTCTTATATAGGTCCAACTTTGAGCCATTCAAAAACTTATTTAAAGTTCTCTCTTAACGATGTAAACATTCCTTCTTCTAGGAATTCAATATTGTAGGATGGCTAGGGATTTCTCATCAATGCTACATCAAGAAACTTTCATCATCATGAACTTCATGATTCTTTACTTACTCAACAATGTCCTTCAATGTTAGGCATCTTCATACTTGCAGGGATTTCAATCTTTCCCTAGCTTCTTCAACACTTTCTTGGAGAGGATTCTTCAATGAGCTTGTAGGTTCATCATCGACGTTCTCTTTGTATATCTTCAAGAGATTCAACATTACTCCAACTCATGGTATCAACGTTATTTTCTTGTAGGGAACCATTGTTCCTTCAATGCTCTTGCTTTGAGGGACTTCTTCAACACATATATGAAGGAATATTCAAGAGGAAACTTCAAGAGACATCACTCTTGATGGATCCTTTACTTTTATTGTTGCAACAAGGAAAATTCAAGGTATCATTCTTGTTCATGGCTGCAGGGTCTTCATTCTGCCTATGACATCATCATGGCATCTTTAATGGAAACACACTATTTTTTTGAATCATCCATGAATAACATTGACATCAATGACAACCTAAATCAACAGTCTCTAAATTCTCTCCACTATATTTGTCAAATTTCTATATAACCCCCCCCCTCCCCCTCATTAACTTATATCACCACTAGAGTTGAAATGACGACCAAATCATCATCATTTACATTCTTGTTAAATTTTATCTTTTTAGGGATTCATATTTCCTCACTCTTTATCCCTACACAATAGTCAACATATTTGAAATCCAAACTTTGAAACATGATAGAAGTTATGATAAAAATCATGTTAATAACCTTTTGATCCACATAATTCCTCGGTTTAAAATAACTTTTTTTACTCTTCCTCACTCAAATTATGAACAATCTTATAGAGTTTCCTTAATTTTTTTCTCAGCATGACACACAAACCAATAAACATCATTAAACTATACATATAATTCCAATATATTGCTTTCATATTAAAATTACAAAAAACTTACCATGTTATTTGTGTCGGATGTGTAATTTCCCAAGCTCCCTTCATTGTGATTTTTATTCCATGATCTTTTATGGTCCATATTTTATCATTGAACACCCTTCATAATGAAACACAGAAATCATAAAATATTTTTTTAAGCAATAAGTAAATAATTTCAGGTAAAAATGTATTCAAGACAGATGGTGCACACATTATAGAAAAAACGCATCGATGTACAATATATCATAAAATGCACCAATGCGTATTCTAGGTAAAATACACATCATAAATAGTTTTTATTTTTTAATAAACAAACTCAAACTATGCATATTATAAATATGAATGCACTGGTGTGCCATTTTTGTAAAATGCACAATGAAATTTACGTAATAATTTTTGAAAAAAAATCACGGGGATAGTCCAGACAGGTTGGCTTCGAAGTGAAACACATGATGATCTCAGTCCAAGAACGACTGAAATCTCAATATACTAATATATATAACCATAAGTTTACATTGCTAAAAATCAAATCTTATTTTGAAATAGAAAAAGAAATATAAAACAAAAGTAAAGTAAGAAGAACCCTAGAGTTTGAAGCGCTGAAGATAAATCTGAAGGAAGAAGAACACAAGGGTTTGCAACATTAAAGATAACTCTTATGTTTTCTATTTTATTCAAATAACATATAAAATTTATTCGATTGAAGGAAAACTTACTTGAAATGTCTTCTTTGCAAAGTTGTATGCGTCCATGGTGATCCCTAAAATTTATCTTCAAAGAAATCTCTCTCCTAACTCTTCACTGGTAAACATCTCTCACATAAGTCACTCCTCAAATATGGAGTAAGCTAGCTGTGGAGCAATCCTCCCTCATTGGACGGAGGAGGAGCAAAGTTAGGGTTGACTTTGCTCCTCCTCCGTCCGATGGAGGGAGTTTTGCTCCACAGCTAGCTCACTCCCTCAAATATTTGTCCAAAAACTTTTAGGGATTATGGTTTTATTTTATTTTTAAGTTCATTGTCTTAACATTAAATTCCCTCTCTGTTTATTTTTTTTAATTTTTTAAATATGGATTTTGATGTGGAACTCATAAAAATATCACACTAGTACGCTATACTTATATAAGCGAACCATGAATCTATAGTAAAAGTAAGGATTTATATTTGCGTATTTTTTTTAGAAATAATGGTGCACTGAGTAGTTATTATAACACCAATGTTTGTTCATGACATAAGAACACCGATTACATAGAAAGGAAAAAAGACACACGCGTAAAATTCTGCAACAAATAGTTTGCGGAGGTTCTTCTGATTTTTTTATTATCTATGTGCATATTTAAATAGCACATCGGTGCATATCTACTGTTATGACACAATGGTGTGCCTATAAATTTTTTGGAACACAATTATGATATATGAAAACAAAACATAGCATGTTTCACAGTTTATTTTTTAAAGAGTGAAGAAATGTATTGATTGTATTATTCACTAAACTATAGGGAAAAGGGAGTAACAAATTAAATGATTGATTCCTCAAATTTTAGCTCATTCCATATTGTTCAAAGTTTAAGTTCTTCATTTCTATCACCTAAGTGCATATTTATTTATATTTGATTAAATATTTGAATTTATGTTGACTTTTAATGTGCATTTGAATAATTGTGCATTACCTTTTGCAGGAACCTAATTTTGGATCAAGTTCAGATGTACATGATATTCCACCACTCCTGAAAAGATGCAAGGTAATATTTGGACCAACATACAATAGGGATATTGTAGATGAAAATGGAAGACCACTTTACCTTGCCAACTATAACATGTCATCATCTAGTAACCATCTTGGAACAATGGCACTTCATTGTGGTTGTATCTCTTTTATGACACCCCAGTAGTATACAGTTGTTCAAAATGTAAAGGGTTGAAGATGAACCCTAGTAGATTCACACTGTCCCATGATATTAATGAACGACTACAAAAGGGAAGGAGATCTACTCTAAAAGAATGGAAAAAGGTGCATGATAAAGAGTAAGTCTCATATATTATTTCAATTTTCTATAGAGTAATTGTTTATAATGAAATTGATCATATATATTTGATCTCATAATAATCGTTTTCCTTACATGATTGCATCAACGAATGCATACATTTAGGTCATCAATAAATTTGTTCTTTACAATGCAGAGGAAATTCCACCATGGGTCGCATTGTATGAAGAGAAGAGAAGGAAATGGGACATTGATAAGAAATAATTTGGATAGTTGAATGATAGAAGCATGCCTTATTCCGATTGTTTAAAAGAAAATATGCTGACGATCTATCACAATAATTGTGTGGTTGATCATATCAGAGAGAAATGTGGTTCATTCAATCATTACCCACTTAGTGAAAAGGATGCACTAAACTGAGGGATTGGATGCAACAACTTTGTAATAATCTCTATTTCAATATTTTTCATTTTATAATGCATGTTTGAATTATAACATGTATTATGTTTTTATTCATCAATTATTTTCCTTTTTTAGGTGCATTTGTTCCCATCCATGTGGGAATATGGACATCATTTCCACACCGAGGATAGTGATGATGGAAATGTCACATTTGATTATGGAGTTGATGTTGATTTTAACCAATCTAGTCATGCTAGCCATCGTGATCATGACATAATACATGACAAGCTATGTTATGTCAAAAAGATACAAGATATCATGGAAGTGAGCTCCTCATATTTCCAATGCATTATTTTTAGGTTCAAGAGGTGGAATAATTTCAACCGAAATAATGTAAATGAAGATCGTAATAGTGGCCTAATATGTATCAAATCTAAAAATATGTGGGATAAAAATGAGCCTAATGTTTACGTGATGTTTACCCAAAACACTACAACCAAGTGTTCTTTTACTTGGATGTGTGGGATAGGGATTGGTGGTTCGTACTAAGACATGATCCGAGATCAAAACATCTATCTGAGAACAATAATGCTATCATTCCAAACTAGGAAGATAATATAGGTGATGGTAACGAACAATGATATGTACATATTTTATTTGGACATTTACGTTATGGTCATGTTTTAAATTGATGAAAGTGTGTTTCAACTTTATTATACAATATCGAGTTGGATAGTATTATGTTAAATATTTCCTAGTTCATGATGGATATGGTGTAAATGTCGTCATTTTCCTTACAATATATAAGTGTTAAATCCATTGTAATTTCTATTCAAATATTTCCCAACAAAAACTAAATTACACTAATTATGTTGAGGGATTCTCACAAAGTTGCTTTTTGAGGGATTTGACTTAAATTGTTGATTTTTTTTTATCTTAATTATTGAATTTCAATAGTACTTGAAAAAAATGAATAATCGAAACCATAAACATTCATAGATGACATAGAATTTACCCTAGGGAAAGCCTCTATAACTTGAGGGAGAAAACCCCACAAAATATTCCTTAGTATATTGATAGATAACAAACAATGTATTTACAATGAGCATATTACATCAAGCACCCCTCGTGCATTACCAGAGAGAAATAACAATCACCCTAGTTTCAATATCAGAGAAAAATACCAAGCACCCCAAGTGAAATATCAAAGAAAGAGAGAAGATAAAATAATAGAAGAACCCAATGAAATATCCATCACAAAACCTATTCATTATTTTTGGTCACATTCACAAAATAGTGAATGCCTTCAAGAGATAATTTATTCTTCACCTTGATATCATCAAATACTACATAACAAGTGTGCAATCCTCCTCATTCTTGGATTATATATTTTACTTATGACTTTAGGAATGAACTCGCCGTTCAACTAGATGCATGACCACTTAGTTAGGTTTCTAACTCAAGTGTCATAAGTCAAGTGTTGTAACTTAAGTGTCATAAGTAAAGTGTCATAACTCAAGTGTCATAACATAGGTGTCGTAACTCAAGTGTCATAACTCAAGTGTCATCATGCACACACTTAGTTAATTAGATATTATTTGTTAGCACCTAGTTAACTCTTTTAACTGGAGTCTTTCTTGTTAACATCACCGGAGTGAACACTTTGAGTTCTCTCTTATTTAACAAACATATTTATTGTTAACTTCACTGAAGTGAACAACTAGAGTTCTCTCTTATTTAACTAAAGTATTTTGACATCACTAAAGTGAATAATTCGAGTTCTCTCTTAACTTATCACATCTTATCTTTATCTATTTTCTTATCTACATGGTCCAATTGTGCCAACTTCAATTTATATTTATCGTATCAAATATAATAAGGAGATTTTTCCAATGATGTGATCATCTCATTCTACTATCGTTCCAAGTGGTCATATTCTAAAGTGATTCACTGTAGAGGTGGTCAGTCTATAGAGAAGACTTAATAGCTTATCTATATCTAATACCATGGTTAGTAATATGCCACACATGATTCATGATTTTACTTGCAAAGAATTTCCTCAACACATGAGGCACCACCTCAACACATAAGGATATATCTTAACTCATAAGACCTTAGTATTAACAAACAAGATTGTACATCACCATCACTTTGACATACAAAGCACATTCCTCAACACATGAGGCTTAACCTTTACACATAAGGCTTAGTCATTCTCGAGTCCAAATCAATATTCTACTCCAAGTTTCTTGAGTCCAACAAAGGATCCCTAAGGAACTACCTAGACACACGAGGCTCAATCTCGGTGTCCAAGATTGACTTGGAGAATGACTCATGATGATGTAACTTTAACACTCCCTCTTAGCGAGGGAGGCATTCTTTGGAATGCCAAGCTTGTCTCATAAGTACTTATACTTCATCAAGGACATATGCTTATTCAACATATCTGCTATCATCTCTTCAGTAGCAATGTACTAAAGTCTTATAACAACTATATGGACCATTTATCTAATGTAGTGGTATTTCATCTCAACGTGTTTCAATTTTTCATGAAACATACAGTTTCCTGAGAGATTAATGCAACTCTAGTTGTCAAAGCGAATGACAATACTCTCACGCTTCTCACCAAACAACCCAACAAGTAGCTTCCTAATCCACATAGCTACTCAACAGGAAGTATCAGATGCAACATACGCTACTTATGTAGTAATCTCGGATATGGATCCCTAATTCCTATTGGACCAAGAGATCATAGTTGATCCCAAGCTAAAACAATATACAAATTTACTCTTTTGATACACAATACTACCACCCCAGTCAAAGTCAAAATAACCAAGTAGCATCACTTCACCATTAGAAGCATACATGAGTCCATAACAAATAGTACCTTGAAGGTATCTAAGCACATGCTTGGAAGCAACCCATGTCTATGTATTCTCTCATACATGAACTAACTCAAGATACTCATAATATAACATATGTCTAGTCTAGTATGCATCAAATACATCAAGGAACCAATTAGTTGTCTATACATGGTAGGATCCACTATATCTGATTCAGAATCTAACTCGTGTAATCTCTTCAGATTAGAAACCATTGGTGTAGACATGAACTTACAATCCATCATACCAAATATGTGCAACACATCAAATGTGTACGTTTCTTGTGAAAGAAATATTACATCTTTCCTTTGCCAAAATTCAAGACCAAGAAAATATTGCATAAGACCCAAGTATTTCATTTCCAAATTAGAAGTGAGATCCCTCTTACACAAAGTTATCTAATGTTCCTCTCTAGGAAAAAATCAAATCATCAACATAGAGAACCAATATTAGTGGTTGGTTCTTCACAAACTTGAAGTACATGTTGGGCTTAGCTTCGCTTTGGAGAATCCAAGATAGTTGTTAATCCTCTAATAGAAATCCCTTGGGGCATGCTTAATCCCATACAAGGATTTATTAAGTTTTTATACATGGAAATCCTTCCTATGAACTACAAACCCCTCAGGTTGTTGTATGTATACTTATTCCTCAACTTCACCATTGAGAAAGGAAGTCTTCACATCCATCTGGTGAAGCCTCCACCCCATAAGTGAGGAAATGGAAATCATGGCTCGAATAGTGGTGTACCTAGACACTGGAGCAAATGTCTCATCATAGTATTTTCCTTCTTTCTATGAGAAAATACGAGCCAAAAATATTTATATTTTTCAATACTTGCATCAGTTGCATGTTTGAATTTATAAAGCCACTTTGAAGTTACTACAGACTTCCCTTCTGGTTTAGGAACCACTACACATAATTTTTTATGATGGATTTGTATTCTTATACCATGGCATATTTTCATACATGATGCTTAGCAACTTCCTCATAGGTGATGAGTTCTAAATCAATGATGTAACTCATCTATGCTACATACCTTGAATATCTTTCAAGTCTCCTTCGCTCTTTGGATGTGCCTGATGGTGCTCCATGTTTTTGTGCCTCTTGCAAAATGTGTCCACACAAGGAAAATATTCTCTTAGCATGAGGTCCATCAAGAGATATTTCTACCAGTTATACTGACTCTTTATGATCAAGAAAATCTAATGAATCTTCTATCTTCTCCCTCTCAACTTATGAAGTAGGAGAACCAGAAACTGGCTCCTCCATCATGGTAGTCTCATGCTCCTCCATAACTGAATCATACTAAAGTTATTAAAAATGATTGAAGGAAGTATCTTTGTGAAATGTTACATCGCCATTTTATTCAATGTGTATTTTTCATGGAACATAGATTCTATAAGATTTGGAGGATTAACTATATCCAACAAATGTTCCTTTCTTTCTGGATGGTTCCATCTTTGTCGTGTTCTCTTTTGGATCATGAATGTAGACAGGAAAACCAAACATATTCAAGTGTCCAACATCTGGTTTATCATCGGTGAAAACTTCTTTAGGAGTATTTTCTTCCATGATAGCATGATGGATTATATTCTGAATATAAACAACATTGTTGGAGGCTTCTACCCATAAGGATGTGGGAAGATCGTGATCACACATCATAGATTTTTTATCCTTACATATTGTTTTCTTCATTCTTTCAGCAACCCCATTCTACTAGGGGTTGTATGGTACAATCAACTACATTCTTATCCCTAGTTCTTAGTAAAAATCTAGACTCGAACTCTCCTCCATTATCAGATTTCAAAGCATGAGTGTGATTTCTAGTCTAATTCTCAACCAGTGCTTTAAATTCTTGATTTTTTTGGAAAGTTTCACTCTTTTCCTTTAGAAAATAGATCCAATACTTATGAGAGAAGTCATCTATGAAAATTACATAGTACAGATAACCACTCAAGGATGTTGTTGACATAGGACCACATAGATATGAATGAATCAAGCCCATGATCCCTTTGAATCTTTTGGTATTGCTTGAAAATATGTTTTCAGTTTTCTTACTAAGAGCACAACCTATACAAATACCATCATGCTCATATTGAAACACTGGCATTCCTTATACCATCTTCTACAATCTAGGTAGTGATTGGAAATAAAGATGATCAAACCTCCCATGCCATAGACTACAGTTCACAAGGATTGATTGTGTCATGTATCACGACTTTAATGAAATTTCTAGGAACTTTGTAGAGACCTTCCTCTCTAACTCCAATTACAATTGCATAATTCAAGTATGTATTCTTAGGCCACAAGAGAACTTTCAGTGTCCATAAATATTACTCTAAAACCTTTATCTTCCAGAACTTAAACAAATAGTAGGTTTTTATTTAGACCGAGAACATACAAAATTTCATCAACATGGATTAAATCTCCTAAATTCAACTAAAATAAGTGGATCCAAATCCTTGGATTGAATAGGTGTTATTGTCTCCGAACTCCACCTAATAGTAGAACTTTTTTTCCTTGATATCTATGATAGCGCTCTTGTATCTAGTCATGTGTTTGGATGTGACATTATCCACCATCATGTCTCAACACTAGTGGTAATGGGTCCATATAGAGATGAGACAATATAGTACTCCTTCCTTGTCTTCTGATCATTGGAAGAATTATTTCTTGTAGGTTCATCTTTTTTAGCAGTAAAATCATGAAACCTACCCTTGAACTTTCCTATTTTCTTTGCACGATAGTCTCTTGTGAAGCTTATTGCGATTGAAGCATTTGAATGTAGACTTATCAAAGTTCTTATTGTATGTTTTTTCCTTTTGATGAGGAAACATCTTCTGAGAAAATGATTTCTTGCCTCTCTTCATCCTTACCATAAGAGTAAGGTTTTCTTCTTTGGAGGAAGCATTTTTTCTTTGAATTCACCCTTCTTCTTGTAGGAAATCATGCCCTGGTCTTTCAAATTTTGGTTTCGCTTCTCAACCATTTACAACAGACAAGAATGTCTTCCATGAATATGGAATACCATCAAAATAGTATTTATGAGATAGTCATCATCAAAAGTTACTCCAATACTTAAGAGTTGATCTCTTACTTGAGAGATCTTTGTGCAGAAGGAAGCAACAGTTTTGTCCTTCTCCATATTTAGATTATGAAGTTTGTTATTCAAGGCTCTCTTCCGACTGAGATCCTTCTTCTCATAAATATTGGTTCAAGTGTCAAACCACTCCTTTGGAGTCTTCAATGGAGTAATAAACGATGTCAATTTGTCTTTCATATAGTCATAAATTATTCTCTTTTCTTTGGATTGATTCTTATTGAAAGTAATGCGCCCAACATTTGTAGTAGGCTCTTCAATAACACTTGATACGTTTCCATCCATATTATGATATTCTGGGATATTTAGAATCTTGGTCTTCCAAGTAGTGATGTTTGAAGTTCCTTAAAGTGTGTCTTTGGTCTTACTGAGATTGGATCCATTATTCTTCAAGTATTGTCCTAACTTATACCACTCAAGATAAACGTAGCCTCAAGATTGACTACAAAACTTAGCTCTTTCACACCCTATGATCTGATACCATGTTAATTTTTGTTATCTTAATTGTGGAATTATAGTAGTACTTGAAAAAATGAATAATCAAAAGAATAAATATTCACAAATGGCACATATTTTACCCTAGGGAAATCCTCTATAACTTGAGGGAGAAAACCCCAGCAAAATCTTCCTTAAATAAATTGATAGATGGCAAAGAATGTCATTTCAATGAGAAAATTATGTCAAGCAACCCTGGTGCAATATTAGGGAGAAATACCAAGAACCCCAAGTGCAATATCAGAGAAAAATACCAAGCACCCCAGGTGCAATATCATAGCAAGAGAGAAGATAGAATAATAGAAGAACCCAAAAGAATATCCAGCATAAAACCAATCCATTTTTTTTTGGTCACATGCACAAAATAGTGAATGCATTCAAGAGAGAATTCACTCTTCACCTTTATCTCATCAAATCCTGCATAACAAGTGTGCAATCCTTCTCATTCTTGGATTATATCTTTTAGTTATGACTCTAGGATGAGCTCTCCCTTCAAATGGATGCATGTCCACTTAGTTAGGTTTCTAAATCAAGTTGCATAACTCAAGTGGCGTCTTTTAGTTTAACTCGAGTGTCGTAACGCAAGTTTCATAACTCAAGTGTCATAACTCAAGTGTCATAAATCAAGTCTAGTATTTTAGTTTAACTCAAGTGTCGTCATGCAAACACTTAGTTAATTAGATATTCCTTGTTAACACTTGGTTAACTCTTTTAACTGATGTCTTTCTTGTTAACATCACTAAAGTGAACAATTGAAGTTATCTCTTATTTAACTGAAGTCTTTTAACATCACTAAAGTGAACCATTCGAGTTCTCTCTTAACTTATCACATCTTATCTTCATCTCTTGTATTATCTGCATGGTCCACTTGTGCCAACTTTATTTTATTTATCATATCAAATATACTAAGGATATTTTTCCAATGATGTGATCATATCATTCTACTATCGTTCCAAGTGGTCATATGCTAAAGTAATTCACTCTAGAGGTGGATATTCTCTAGAGGGGACTTAATAGCTTATCCATATTTAAGACCATGTTTAGTAGTATTGCACACACCATTCATGCTTTAACTTGCAAAGCATTACCTCAAGACATGAGGCACAACCATAATACATGAGGATCTATCTTGACTCACAAGACCATAGTCTTGAAAAATAAGGCTATACAACACCATCACTTTGACATACAAAGCACTTTAATCAAAACATGAGACTTAACCTTTACACATAAGGCTTAGTCATTCTTGAGTCCAACTTAAGATTCTACTCCAAGTTTCTTGAGTCCAACTTAGGATCCCTAAGGCACTACCTCGACACACGAGGCACAATATAGGTGCACACAATTGACTTGGAGAACGAATCATGATGTTGTAACTTTAACATAAATATTGTATATCAAAGTCAAAAATAGATTATGAAATACTTATAAAAAAAATTTTATAGTTATCCGATCTGCATCACTAAGGGCCTTTCGGATTTTATTCAAAATATGTATATCCTCCTTGGCATACTTGAATTCACAATAAATATTGGAAATGTGTATATCATCCTTTCTCCATTAGATATTTGTAAATTAAAAGAATTTAGTAAAATATTTACAAAATATGGGTGAAGGTTTGTATATTAAAGTTTCTTTTTGAGTTGTTGGTTACCAATCTATCTAACATAAAAATATATTAGCCTTTTAGTACATTATATGTTTTCTTCTCCAGTGCAGTGAGAACATAATTGGTAGGACCTGATCTCGTAAAATCAATTCATAGCTATTTTTCTTCATTTTTCATCATTAATATAGATGCCAAGTATAATGGTAAATAATTCAAGTAGCGCACTGAAATTATGGGGTAGCTTTCCAAATGTGTTGGTATTTATATACTTGAATTAAAAATTTTGGATTTAAGGACAACAATATGTAATTTTAATATTTTATAATTTTTCCCCACGAAGGGTACCTTCCTCCTGTAGCATGTTATACATGATCCATCCTTATACAAACTTATGGATATATGGCTCCTCCTTATGGTAGATGACTCTTAATTATGCTCAAGAAACCCTTTGGATTATGATGTAGCACATTATGGTAGCTCGTGGAAACACCCACCTTCCTAATCGAAAGTAAATACTTATGTATCTCCCTCCTAATACTTTGATTTCAATCATGGAAACTTAATTCTTCTCGATCATGGTTGTACCCTAGCTCATCATGTATGTTGGGCTCGCCAGCATGACTAGTTTTGGGTTCACCACCATGACTAGTTTTGGTGTTCAAATCTTTGGATGGAAGGTTAAGAAAATAATGTATATCCCTGATAAGCAAGAAATTTGGATGAATGACCATTTTGGTTGGATCCCTTCAACCTCTAAGCATTATTCCTTTTGGTTACTATGAGATCTAATACTCATACTAACATGGTTCACCTCAAGAAAGCATATGCCCCACGTTAAGGTTGATCAAGAGAAAGTGAAAAATTACTTCAAAGGCATGGTCTCACCTCCTATGCAAGAACATATTCACCAAATGGAAGACAAAATTGACAGTGAGCATAAAATCTCAACACTTGAGGAGCTTGTTGCAGATGGAAGACAATCCTGGAAACACTCGCGCTAGGGACTCTTGCTACATGAAGACCCTCACTATCTTTTGGAACAAAAATACACTTATGGTTCACAAGCTTACAGACAATTCTAATCATTAGTATGCTAGTGAATGTGGACCAAGGCCTTAGTCTCTTAGTTTGGATGGACCAATAATAAATCTAGATCCGTAAAATTATCAAGGGTCAAATGGAGATAAACACCAAGCTAAACGTTCTATCTCGTGAGGCCAAAGGAATGTATCCTCTTCTCAAGTCAAGATAATATTTAGTAGGAAACCAAACCGCGAGAAAATAAGAGATTTGATTGCAAAATCCACTAGCTCCAAGGTGACTCCTCCCATCACCATCTCAGATGATACTTAGCTTTATTCATCACTTTCCCTCTATGCGAGTCTTGTGCTTATTTGGTCAATCAGTTTCTATTCAAAATTCTATCATTTTGCATTTCATGCCTAGTATCCTCAGCATGTTGGGATGTCTAATTTTTCTTATCCAATATTAGGGTCTTTGTAGATAGTCACATTCTCAAAATTCTCATTATTTTTAGTATCAATTATAACTTAACATTAAATTCTGAACTAAGGAAGGGTGATTGGTTTAGTTTCCCTAGTAGTAGTCCAGTCACCTCAACATCTATGTGGTAGGCCATTGTATATTTTGATGTAAAAAATATGAATAATTTTGATCAAAATTATGGTATATTTAGAATGCTTTAACCATCCTATTTTATTTGAAGAGGAGTAAAATTTTATAAAAAAACATTATTTTATTTTGAATAAGAGGTGTAATGTTTTTTGAAAATAAATAAAGCCCAAAAAATTGCAAAATATATAAATTAAAATTAAAAGTAATAACTTCTATTACATTTGTTTAAAAGTTGGTCTTTTCCCATTAAAAGTATGACTATCACTAGAGACTTAATCTATAAGAATAAGACAATTCACATCATTTGAACTATTTTTGTATGTTTTAATCACATTATAATCAAACAATCAATAACATCTTTTATTCACAATTAAAAAAATGCACATCCATCAAAAGAGTGAGTACATGCTCCCATATCGCTCTTGTTCATATAAGAGCGAAATTACAATAATATCATGCAGTTTCTATAGCTCATACTATTTGTAACTTTACTATGACAATACTATGACCGAATAATTCATTCTTCAACCCATATGCTTTTTAATATGAAGAGAACAATTTTTTTAGAGAAAGACAGTAAAAATTGATACAAAAACATTGATATCATTTTAAAGAAATTTGTTATTTTTTCTCCACATAATATTTTGAAAGAACATTAAGTTCACACTTTATCAACCTCATAAAAATACATAAATTTAAGCCATGTCGAACCAAGAATAAAATTTGATTTGGAATTTGTATGAATTTTAGTACTATAAATTTTAGACTATTTTAAATAAATAAATAAATGTTTTTTTGAAATAAACTATTAACATAGTAAAATCATATTCGTGTCTAGATGATTATATATATAAATTCTATGATATACCCGTTGACAACATTATTTACCCAATATGATCATGCCACAATTCCTACCATGATCTTGCTATGTCTCCCAGTTGCCTACCATTGTGTACTCCTTCTGATCAATGTCCTCCTTCTGCCCCAAACGATCTAACCTTTGTTCCTTGATCTCTTCCTCGATTTCCCCTAGACAAACACCCACCCTAAATTCATTAAAAAAACTCAAAGATTATTGTAGTGGACCTTTCATCCACTCCTTCGATATCTATGGATATGTCTCTTTTTACATGAGATCTTGTTGGTCAATTCACTAGAATCTAGTCATCTTCATGCTCTTTGAAAACTTGTGTGAAAAACAATTGGAATCCCTTGATCAAAATCATGTTATCTACATATTTAAGTAGAAGAGGATTCTATGCATTCATTTTCGAAACCAATGAAAACATGGATTTAAACTTCTGTTTAGGCGCATATTTTTTCAATAACAAAGGAGTGTATTTAAACTGATGGATCTAAGGTTTTAACCCATAGTTTGAAATCCCATCAGTGGTGCATTTTTGGGTGAGACTTCCCCACTTTATTATGCATTCTTGGGGTAAATGTGCGATGAGTAATATCGGAAACAAACTTGGTAAATATCTAGAAAAAATTGATCCAAAAGAAAATATGTTCACCTGCACTAGAATATCTATTGAAGTAGACCTAGAAAAGTGTCTCCCATAATACATTCTTCTTAAACTTGACAAATGGAAACATGTTCAATAGTTGGATTGAAAAAAATTTCCCTTCGAATGCAAGACATTTCATGAATACGACCATTTTTTCAAAGATTGTAAAAAATAGGTGCAACGGCTAGCATTTACCCCCTCGCTTGAAACCCAATGGCATCAGGTGAAAAAGAAAATGACCAACAAGGAAATATGCCAAGTGGGGATCGGAGGAGCAGGCCCTTCAAGTTCAAGTATGCCTCCTCTACCGTTGGTCCCCTCATTCTTTGTTAATGACCCCACAAAAAACCCTTCTCCAAGTTCTACACTACCTCCACAAGTTCATACCTCTAATAGATTTGAATCCCTTGAAGCATATCAAAATGATGGAATGGATATCTCTTCCTCCTTTCAGAATCAACCCCCTCTATCATAGATGATATTCCCTCAAACATTTATAGAATTTGTTTCCCCAAATGTTTTATAGTTGGGTACATCCTTCCCACCTAGAGTTCCCTTTTTCTTGTATCCATCACCTAGTGACCAAGAAGACCTTCAAGTAATATTGACCTCACAACTAGATCTAGGTGAGCATGAAAATACAAGGAGAAGATCCGATCCACATTTAAGAGTCGTCATCCATAAGAAATCACAACAAGGCCTCAAGGAACAAAAAGAGGAGGAGGAAGAATAAATCCCCATGAAAAAGGTAGGTTGGAGATCAACGAAAGAAACCCAAGAAGAGACAGATAACAAGGAACAAACTATGGGAAAACAAGCAACTATGGAGAAAACTATTCCTATTTTAGGAAACAAATTCAACTAAGAAAAGTATTGGAAGCCAAGGAATTCATAGGGGAAGAGGAAAATATTCATCCTAAGGTAAATAATGATAATAGTCTCCTATAATTGTAGAGTCCTGGGTAACATAACTAAATTGGAAGCAATAAGAGACATTATAAAATCGAAAATACCCGAGGTGCTCCTTCTCTTGGAGGAAAATACAAAAGAAGAATAATTGTGAGAAATCAAAAAATAGATTATCCCCAAAATTCAAATAAAAGCGGTGAGCTCAAGAGGAGAGTCGGGAGGAATCAAAACCTGTTGGAACAACCAAGAACTAGAAATGTTGAAAGTCAAAAGTACTCAGTACTATAAATTCATAAATATAGTTTGTAGAAATACTGGTATATCCTATAAAATCAATAATATTTATTCCCATCTCCATTACAAGGAAAAGCATGATTGTTGGAATACCATAAAAGAATTGAAGAATGAGGTGGGAAAACATTACAATATATTAGAAGGAGACCTCAACCTAATTGTTTGCAAAACTAAAAAAGTGGGTCGGAGTGTGGTTTGAGACCCTTTCAGAGAAGCAATAGAATACATAATGATAGAATTGGATATTGTCCACATCGCCCCCCGAAAAGGAATGTTATCCTAGTCAAACAAATGGATAGGGTAAGGCCATATTATTGCCATGATTGTCATATTTTTGGTCAATAGCAGTTACATGGAAGAAGAAATGGAAATATCCTCCTATATTATCCCCTCGTCCATCTCTAGTCGTAAACCGATCAAGCTATCTATGGAAGAGAATAGAATATATGCCCCCCTACTTTTTAGATTCAACCCCCTATGGCTCCAATCCTTAGAAGGGTTATAAATATGGTAATGTAATATTACATATATGAATAAGATTTGAATATTAACTCCTATTTCTGATCATTATCAAGATATAATAAGACTTTAACCATTGATTGAAAATTTCCTTCAACAAGGAACAACACAGGAAGTAACTGAGAGTGGCAGAGGGTGAGTGGATGAAACCAAAGTATAGGTTTGTATATAATATTTCATATCCCTAATCACTAAGATATTGGTCCCTTTTAGGTTTTGATCATTAGTGAGGTTGAATTCTACTCCCAGGATTTTGGGTGTCCCAACTGGTGCAAACTAAGATTGAACAATCAATTCCAAGAAACAAAGGTTTATGGAAGTATTAGGTGAGTTATAAGTAACTATTTAGGAATAAAATAACATTTGAACATGGTCATAACATATATGGAACATTTTGGTAAAGTTTGAGGGTGTTTGAAAAAACTAGGAATTTGTCAAGGAGATTGCCTACGCAAAGGAGGCTTTCAAAGAAAAATTAAAAATTAATAAAATAAGGTTATTGGATTTTTATGGTGTTTTTGGGTGAATGTGTGACCTTATACAACTTACAGAATCTAAATTTATCTTACAGTTTATTCATAGAATCAAAAACTGTAAAACTAGTCAAAATTGACTAGCTAAAGAGCGTGGGTAAGAAAAGAAGATGAATTTTGGATCTGTCTTTTATCAGACCTGAAAATAAATATTATCAGAGTTTTATAAGTATATACTAACCATAATCAATCTCATATATCATTATCATGGCCATTACCTCAATATTAGTGCACTATACTTACAAAAAGGCTCATTTAATGAGCATTGGAAGGCCTCTTTCATGAAAATTTGGAATTATGAATTTATTGGAAAGAATGCTTACTGTATATCAGATATAAAAACATGAATAAGGGTATTATAATCTCATAAATAACTTATAGTATTTTATGTCCCTCAATGGTGCCCAAAATTGAAGGAAAGTGGCTTGAAACTAGCACCTGCAACTAATTTGATAACCCTAGAGAGAATAAGTTAAGTCTTGTTAACTGGAGCTCGAATTCCATGGATATATGACTGATATAATAGCTCAAAATTTTTCTTCAGTTGATTCTCCTTGGCTCTCTGTGGATCCACTGAAGAATGGAAGAGAAGAGAAGAGAATAGGAAGCTTGGGGTGCATCACCCAATGTGGTTGAGGCACATCACTTAGACTAGAATATTATCTTCAATCTACAACAAAACATTTGTTATAATAATCAAAAACCCATTTCCATACTTAGAATACATTAATTAATCTTTTTGATTAATTTCCTAGGTTTTACACTAACTAGTTGGAATCCATTTGCACCACTTAGTCAAAACTTTCCTAAACTGCCTCCATGATGATATTCACAAGATTCTAAATAATATTTTGACAACTCAACAAACTACCAGTTTAGTAAGTGTATATTCTTTCCTTATCCAGAGTTAGATTGCTTTTTAGCAGCTTTTAAGGCGAAAGGTGAAAGCTAGTCACATGGCAACTGCCTTGTTTTTTTCACAACTCGTCCTCCATATTTTTATCTCCTCAAAGCATGACTATATTGAATTTCCATTGCTTATTAGCTGATACACCTCATTCAACAAATTCGTGACCTCCTTGATTGGTTTGGAAAGTGTTTTATGCACATAGGGTGGATTTTTTACTTTTAGTAAGCCTGCTTTTGTGAGGATTCAACTTGCCTCCTTAGGAATTCGAATCTCTAATGTAATTATATATTTGGATAGCCTATTACTTTATAAGTTTGGCTGATGTAAACTTCTTCAATGCAAGTTTGTGTTATGCACCAATTTCAGTCTCCAATTTGAGTGGATCTATGCATGTTTTCAAGCAATTTTTGTGAGTTCAACTGATCTCAGCTTGGGATTAATTTCCTCATGGTATCATAGCTTATTTAGATCTATTTTTCTCCTCTTTTATTTATTTTGGAATGTAGAAATCACTCTTTGAGGGAGAGCCTTCATTCTGTTCAGGGAACAATTGCTGATGAAATGGATCAATGTTACCATATCATCTTGACTCCATTCAACTACTTCGAATGGAAGGCACGGCTGGAGATTCTGATGGTGAGTAATGGCCTCTTCAAAGTGACCATGGAAACTGAGGTCTAGCCCAATGCAGAAGTAGAGAATATCAAGTGGCACAATAGGAGGGATGATTCTTATGGTCTCTTGTGTCTTAGCATTTCCAAAGACCTTCTTTTCCATCTACATGGTTTGGCATCACGAAATGAAGTGTGGGGGAAACTCCAAACCTTAATTGGAAATACAGATGAAATGAGGGGTCATTCACTAAATAATGAGCTTGTATCACTAATTCTAATAAATTTTGAGTCCTTACAAGTCTATTTCTTGAAGTTCAAATCTCTTGTTCTTCAGTTAAAGCAGTGTGGTATTGAAAAAAAACATGAACAACTAGTCTTGGCCATAATTTCAAAGTTTGGCCCTGACTATTCTTTGTTTGTATCGAACTTCAATGCCACAAAGTTGATAGTTCAAAAATGGAAGATGCGTTCACTTGCAGAGTTCGTGGAATCCTTGACCCAGGAGAAATATAAGTTGGTCATGATGGGCACGATCAAACCTTCCAAAGATCAATTTTTGGATGTTGGAGATTCAAATATGGAATCCAAAGGAAATAAGAAGTATAATCCAAATAAGTCTCCTGATCAAAATAAAGACAAGTCCAAGTATCATGAGGAGTCTTCAATATTTAAGAATAATTTCGAGAAGAAGAACGGTAAATGTGAAATGAGAAAGTGCCCATACTGTGGTAAGGGATACCATCTAGAGAGCTCCTGCATGAAGAAAAAAATTGATATGTTGACTCAAAATCCTTGACAAGCACAACATCTCTCTTTTGTAGGGTGCAAAGAAGAAGGAGGGTGCATCAAATTTTGAAGACAAGGAAAGAGTTCATGCAATGGTAGCAAGCACTGTAAGGTCTTCTTCCTTTATCATTGATTCTAGAGCTTCAATACACATGGTTTCGATAAGGGAGGACTTCTCCTCTCTTGATGATTAGAATGGTCCTAAAATTGTATTGGGAGATGATTTTGAAACTAAAAGTAAAGCGAAGGGTAGAATAGATCTTGGCCATGGTTACTTAATAATGTTTTGTATGTCCCAGGTCTTGCTTCCAATATCTTGGTAGTCTACAAATGACCCACACTAGGTCTCCTAACAAGGTTGTGTTCACTCCCAATGATGTTGAGATCACTGAAATTCCGAATGGTAGAGCTAGAGAAAAACGTTTTGTTGATCATAGCTCTAAAGTATACAAATTATCACACTTCATGCCCTTCTCAAACACCTAGGCTCTCCTGACACATGCTAATGAAGCTAGCAATATATGTCATGAAAGGTTTTTCCATCTAAACTATAAGTACCTATCTAATTTGTGTGACAAATACATGGTCATAGGGTTTCCCAAAATCAAGTTTTCTAAAGAATTATGCCAAGGATTCATCCTAGGAAAACAACCAGATCACAAGTATGAGAGAGTCATTCATGAGTGAACCTATGCACCTCTTGAGATTATTCATAGTGATATAGCTGGTCCTTTTACTCATATGTCAATAATTAAAACCAAATTTGTCCTAACCTTCATTAATTACTTTTCCAGATACTGTTGGGTCTTCTTCCTCAAGTAGAAAGTCATAAGTTTTTTACCTCTCCAAGGGTTTTAAAGCCTTATTTGAGAACCAGAATGGAAGAAATATCAAGGTCCTAAGATATGATAATGGTGGTGAATATGTCAAATATAAATTTATACAATATTGTGAATATGCAAGTATCCATATGCAACACTTTATTCCTTACACACCTCAGTATAATGGCATTGATGAGAGGAAGAATAGATCTCTCAAGGAGATGACCAGTTGCATGATGGAGTCTAAATATTTGCCACCAAAATTTTAGGATGAAGCAATCAAATGTGCATCCTATATTGAGAATAGGGTGCCTCACAAAAATCTTGATGGAATCACTCCTTTCGAATCTTGGAGTGGACATAAGCCTGATGTGTCCCACTTCATGATTTTTGGCTCTAAATCTTGGGATAGAATTCCACTAGAAAAGAGGAAGGAGATAAACACAATCACTAAAAAATCATTCATTGAAAGGAGTGTTAAGTTTGAAAAAGAGCCTATGTCAGCAACAGAAATTGGAGAGTCCTGTTCACCACCACCACCTCTGATTGTAAGTGAAGAATATAATAATTTTTATGGTTCTGATACGTCTAATAATGAATATTTAATTCCAAATTCCTAACACACCTGCAAGACCAAAGTGGGTAGCAAAGACCATTCAAGCATCTGGGGAACTAGTTGGGAATCCTAGTCATCCTAGAAGAAGTAGATCTCAATTCTAGAGTGCCCTTTCTGTCAAGGATCCATGACTTGTTGAGAATTGTTATATTATGGTTGAATAATATCCACAAACATATGGAGAATCATAATAATATCCAATATGGAAAACAACCATGAAAGAGGAATACCATTCGCTTCAGAAGAATGAGACATGGGAACTAGCCAATCTTTCACTAGGGAGAAACCTAGTAAAGTGAAAATGGGTATTCAAGACAAAGTTTGTTGCTGATGGATTTCCTATGAAGTATAAGGCAAGGTTAGTGGCCAAGGTATTCTCCCAATTCCAAGGCATTAACTACAATGAGACCTTTGCAACAGTGGCAAAGATGAACTCTATAAGACTATTTTTGGCCATTACAACTTCCAAGAAATGGGAGGTGCATCACATGGATGTGAAGAATGCCTTTATACATGGAGATATAAAATAAGAGATATATATGCACAAACCAAAAGGTTTTGTTACTAATCCATCTCTTGTGTGCAAGTTGAAGAAATCACTATATGGGATAAAACAAGCTCTTAGAGCTTAATATGCCAACATTGATGGCTTTCTGCTATCACATAAATTTAGTAGATGCAAGTCTGATCCAAATGTCTATTTGAAGTTGATTCATGGTTCAATCATTATTATTTTTTGTATGTGTATGACCTTTTGATAACAAGAAGTTCCATGATAGAAATTGCCTCCTTGAAGGATGCATTTAACCATGCCTTCTCCATGACTGATTTGGGAATATTGGGTCAATTCTTGGGGTGTGAGATTTCTTAAGCATCCCTTAGAATAAAAGTAAATCAGTCCAAGTATGATTTAGACATGCTAAAAAATTTCAACATGAAGGATTCCAATCCAATCAAGACTCCTTTCCTCTTAGGAGTAAAGCTTGAAGAACCGAATTCAACTCCTTTGGTAAACAACACACTGTATAGGAAGGTAGTTGGTTGTATGGTCTATTTGACTCACACTTGACCTGATATTTATTATGCATTGAGTGTCGAATCTAGACACATGGATCAACCACATGAAATCCATTGGATGACAACAAAGAGAATCTTGTACATGACCTAGAGTTAGTTGGTTTTACCGACTCTTATTGGGAAGGTGATAACAATGATAGAAAATAAACTTATGGATATGTGTTTATGCTTTTATATGGACCAACAAGCTGGCCAATTAAAAAGAAAAGTGACATTGCACTTTCTTCTATAGAGGAACAATATAAAGGAGATGTGAATGTAACTACTCAATGTTTGTGGTTGCAAGGTATACTTGGAGAGTTTGGAATTGAATCTGACACTTCCACTGTCATATACTGTGACAAAAAAAAAATACTATTAGAATATCAACATACATAGTGCAGAGGCAGTGAACCAAACACATAAATATTCATATTCACTACATCAGAGGGCTTGTACATGACGAGTTCATTGCTCTACACTATTGCACATCATCTGAGCAAGTTACATATATCCTCACCAAGGAATTATCTGAGAAGACATTCAACAATCTCAAATTTCTGCTCGGGATAGCTAATAAAATGGTGAAGACTGATTGAAGACAATATTTCACAAAACTTTGTTCATGTCCATGTTTAAGGGAGGATTTTCCCCTTATGGTTTTGCCACTTTCCTTGTTTTGTATAAAAAAGTAGTATGCAAAGGGTAACTAAGCCTTGTTTCTAGGAACTATATATTTTATATATTTATGATATTTCACATAAGTTGGGATTAAGAGGGGGTGTTATAATAATAAAAAACACATTCCCATACTTAGGATACATTAATTAATCTTTTTGATTAATTTCCTAGGTCCTACACTAACTAGTTGGCATCCACTTGCACCTCTTGGTAAAAAATTGCGTATAATTCCTCCAGGAGTGCCTTCACAAGATTCTGGATAAGATTTAGACAACTCAATAGACTACCCAATTTAGTAAGTGCACATTCCTTCCTTATCCAGAGTTAGACTTCTTTTTAGCGGCTTTTAAGGCAAAAGGTGAAAGCTAGTCAGATGGAAATTGCCTTGCTTTTTGCACAACTCATCCTCCATATTTTTCTATCCTGAAAGCATGAGTATATTGAATTTCCATCACTTATCAACTGATACACCTCATTTATCCAATTCGTGACCTCCTTTACTAGTTTGGAAAGTATTTTATGCATCGAGGGGGGATTATTGACTTTTAGTAAGCCTGCTTTTGTGAGGATTCAACTTGCCTCCTTAGGCATTCGAATATATGATGTAATTATTTATTTGGACATCCTATTACTTTATAATATTGGATGATGTAAACTTATTCAATGCAATTTTTTGTTATGCACCAATTTTAGTCTCCATATTGAATGGATCTATGCATGTTTTCAAGCATTTTTTGTGAGTTCAATTGATCTAAGCTTGGGATTAATTTCCACAACATTAATGATAAAAAACCATGAAATTGAGTTGGAAGCATTCTTTAATAAATTTGAGTGACTTTTTGAGCAAGTCATCCACATGTTGAGAAAGTCACCCACTTGCAAACCCTAATCCTAATCCATGAATGCGCCCTCCTTGGGGAAAATAGCAAGTCTAGGCTTAAGATGTTGTTTCCATGCTTGCATCACTCAACCCAAAGTGTAAATTCACCCTTCTTGAGAAAAAGTTACATTCTTTATGATTGGTGATGTTTCCTTTCTTGCATCCTTTCACCAAAATGGAAACTGCACCCTCCTTGACCAAAAGTTTCCTTCTTTGTGGCTGACTTATTTTCCTGTACTTTCCTTATTTTAAAACTGCCTTGCTTTTGATAGTTTCCATCCTTTTTTATGAAATATTGCTTTTGCTACAATTTCTATCTTTTTGGCTTGAGTTCTTTTTAGCATTTTCTTAGTTTTCTATAGATTTCCATTTCTGAATGCCAACTCATGGTCCACTCAGACCCATGCTCCCTCCTTGTCACCTACGACAATTACAACTCATTTCCACATTAACTATTTTTTGTAATAATTAATTGCATACAAAATCAAATTTGGAATTTTAATCTATTACATTCCTCCATATTATTAATTAATTAAAAATCCCCTAGGCATAATTTAATTACTTCAATTTTTAATTCCTAGGCACTTGACAAGGCCAACACTTTCAATGTCCTTCCAGAAAGGGACATTACAGGTAAGGAAAATTTGGACCGAAAGATTTGTGGAATCTCCTAGGTTCATCCTGGAGACAAAGATGAAATTGGTAAAAACAGATTTAAAAAGGTGGTCAAAGACTTCCTATACGTAACCGAGAGAAGAAAGGAAAGGACTCCAGGGTCGTCTAAAATATTTACATCAAAATATGGAAACAAATGGGATAGATATTGAACTCTTGAGATAGGAGGAGGAGTAAATTCAGGAAATTCGCAAAACTTTCATCAATGAGGAGAAACAATGGAGACTTAAATCGAGAAGTCTATGGCTAAAATTAGGGGACAAAAAATACTACCTTCTTCGACAAGCAAGGAAATTTTAGACAACAAAGAAATAATGTTAAGGAAATAAAATCTATAAATGTAGAAAGATTAATAAATATATAAGACATCAAGAAGGACTCTTTTAGTCACTAATTAAAATCTATTCTCTCCATATATGAGAATGAAGACTCTCCTCTTATGGAGGATTTCTTTCAAGAATAAATCCTGGATCTAATCACTACAGAAGAAAATGCATCACTCTCAGTTGAAATGTTAGATTTAGATATCCAGGATGTAGTTTGAGGTCTAGAACTCGACATGAATGTGGATTAGCATGGCGAGAACATGGAGAACATGGCATGGGTGGTGAGACATTTGCAACAGCAGAAAGGTCCATGAACCCTAAGCAGGAGCCCCAGGACAACACCCGACTAACAACGATGGTGATAGCTAGCTACCAACATGTGAAACAGGTCCGTGAGGAACCCAACAATGACATAGCCGTGTAACCTCTTCTGGAGGTTCAACCAACCAACCAACCCCACCACACGCGCGATGATGAATATGGACCTTGTCCCATACTAGAGGAAGCACCAGAAGCAGTGAATGGGGAAGCTACCTCCTAAGCTCTCCATGACCATCCTTGGTTCATTCTGTGTCTTTCAGTTTTTTTCGCTTTCTCTGATATACAGATTTTTTTTTATGTCAATTCACAATCTTAATTACCTATTATGTAATATGTCGGTCGAGGGGTACCGCTCTAGGAAGGGTTGTCTGTTAATCTTGAAAAAGTTGAATAGGAATTCTAGCTTTTTGAAAGACTTGACGGGTGGTCAAATAGTCTCAATCCCCCGTAGCATGATTTTGATACTCTGTACTCTATTTTTTTTACCCCTGTTAATATGAAATTTCCTGCATCTTAGAAAAAAAAAAGTTGATTATATAAAAAGAAAACAAAAAATTAGTATTTTCATATAAAGTTTATGATTATTGTATATGGATGTAATTAAGAATATTAAAAAAATAATATTATATAATTTAGTTATAATAAAATATTTAAAAATGTTAAATTTGTTATATAGATGTAATTAAGAATATTAAAAAATTAATATTATATAATTTAGTTATAATAAAAATATTTAAAAATATTAAATTCATTTTTTATTAACATAATAGTTTCATTAATTTAAAATTATAATTTTAATCACAAATTATAATTAAACTACTTCGAATCATTGAAAAACTTCAAATCATGAATATATTAACAACAAATCAATAAAATAACCAAAATCATTGTTTATAAAATTGTAATTTTAATTAAAATTACAATTAAACTACTCCACACCATAAAGACCACATAAACCAAGTAACCACAATCATTGTTTATAAAATTGTAATTTTAATCAAAATTGCAATTAAGCTACTCTGAACCATAAAAACCACAATCTAAAAACAAGAGCCACGAGGTGGTAATGTCCTCGACATTGCCACACACTATTGCAAGAGAAGGTTCAAGTTTGTTTTCAACTATTAAGTAAGCAAGTAAGTTGACTTGCTCTTCTTCATCTTTTTTAATATTTATATAAATTTGAATAGGATTTCTCTGCTTTTAATACTAGCATAGATCCAAATTCTAGGCTCTATCAAGGGTCGAGAGGGATCAAATCTCTGGAGGTGTAAACCTTTTATTAAGTATTGTACTCAAGGAGTTATTGATTTGATTTAAACCAAAAGACACATGTTTTTATTTAAGGTCGACATATAATATTTTTATTATTAATATTTAATATTATTTATGATGGACATATAATATTTTTATTATTAATATTTAATATTATTTATAATCAATATATAATATTTTTTATTAGTTTTTATTTTGTTACGAACCAAGATTACATTTTAATTTTTTATTGTTTTGTTAGATAGTAACATTACAACATCTCCCCATATTATGTTGTTTTTGTGATGGACATTTATTTTGGCTGATAATTAAAATTTTATTTTTTATTATTTTGTTAATAGCAAAAGTTACAACATAATATAGCCCAATCAAATAGTTGTTATCTTTATTGTCATGAGTATAATATATCATATCAAAAAGTATAATTTTAAAATGCAAATATTTTAATACTTGGAAAAAAGTGAAATGGATCAAGAACAACATCATAAATTGTTGCGACCAAACCAAGACAACTTATCGGTTACTTGCACTACCAGAATTCCTTTAACTACAGCATGTATCCCTTGAATTTCTAAGACCATGTCTAATATTATGAGTTGGAGCTTCATTCCAACTATCAAAACTATCTGCACAATTAAGTGATGGAATGATAATAAGCACGCAGAAGTCAATACTAGACAACTTTCCAATAGCATCAACTTATATAATCAAAAAATCTCAATCCTATTGTAATTAGGCAAGCATTTTGGAGCACTTACAAATAAGGGAACGAAAGAGAACCAAAAGAATGAATGGCACTCTGCTCACACAGAAATACAACCAATAAAAGAGAGAATGTCAGATTAAATACCAGCTGAAACAAAAGTAAACTCTAGAGTAAGATATAGAATAGTGAAGACTTACTATGCAGATTGATAAGCATAAATCCCATGGCAAAATCCCACAGAGGATCACTGCAAATATGCAACAACTTGAGTGTTAGGTAAAAAGTAAGCAGAGGTTTTCAAGGGAAACAAAACAAAAGGAAAGTAGGCAGAGGTTTTCAAGGGAAACAAAACAAAAGGATTGAGAAGGGTTACAGGAATAAAATCCATATTATTGCTGCAGACCATAGATTTTATGACAAGAAAAATCTTTACTAACCTGATTCCAATCACCCTCATGAAGTCATCATCCAATAATGACCTTTTTATAAATTTTTGGAAGTTAAACTTGTTATTTGCAGAGAAATGACCCTATACAGAAACAAGAAGAAAATTTGCAAGACAACTCAGATAAATCACGTGAATGAAATGGTTGTTTATATAACCACATTTTTCTAAACAGTATGTTGGTAAAATATTACATTCCAACATGATGAAAAGCAAGGAGAACAATAATTCCAAATATCACACTGAGAAAAATGTGATTAGTGCACGGTCTGCTCCTTGTCTAATATTTTTTATTTATTTTATGTTATTAGTTTTTTGCTATTTTAAATTTAAATGTAAGATGAGTTGATAACTTATCATACATAAAGCTTACGAAAAAAGAAAATGAAACCAACTAATAATTCCAACACAAACACCCCTTACTTTTAATAAAATAAAAGAAATTAAAGGCAACAAAGAGGATCAAACCATTTTTGTGTTTTCATGAAGTAAAATGGAAAAGAATTAGTGTTTCATGAAGTAAAACGGAAAAGAATCAAAATACATCAAATGCCAGTTCTCTCTCGTGCTTTTTAATAACCATCATGCTCTCCCCATCATTTACGCCCTCGCTGGTTCATGATGATCCACTAAGGCCTGTATCGCAATCTTAAAGGTGCGAATAGGTTTAGAAATCTTTTGCTAAAAAGTAGAGGATATGAGACGTCTCCAATATATGTTTGCATGAAAATTGCATGTCACATGGACGACAACTATGATAATAAAGATAGAATAGACATTGAATTCACATATCTGTAACTTATTATTTTAGTTTGAAGTTTAGTGATTTCTTTGAAATATGTTTTATCGATTTGGAATTTACTCGAGTTGATCTATTGTTTTTATTAATAGGCTAACTAATTACTCATAATATAAATTTGTGTCAACCATAATCGTTTAAACAACGGAGATCAAATTCTTACGTGTAGTGTGGTCTAATAACCTTATCAAAATCAGTGTATATTTACACGGATTTTGATTGACAAGCTATTGCCATTATTCTCTCTTTTTTGGGTATTAAAATACCTTCAACAACTATTTATTTTGCACAAAAAAATCTTGACTGATATGCGATTTCAGGTGACCTATTTGTTTTGCATAAAACATTTCTCTTGACATGCTCCAAGGTAACTTGATGAAATTACCACTATTTTGTCCTTAGCCTGATGGTAACTTGATGATAATGAGGACTCTGGACTAATAGCGAGTGAGTTGTTGGTGGGAAGAGGTGGTGTATTTTTTGTGGGCTGAGATGAATTGAAAAGATAACTCAAAGATCTGTGCCCACCACCATTGCTAACACCATGACCCATGAGATAATTATGTTATGGACTCCTACAACAAATAAGAAAGCAATATTATCAGTATGTTTTTTCATTGCAGCCAAAACCAAAGGATGTTATGGTAATCTGATAGCCACCAAACCTTAAATAGAATGACCGTATGCTAAATAAAATATAAATCCAAATCCAAATATGTACAATATTTTTATGGAAAAAAGGTGAAATGGGATATAATATTTATTAACAGGCCGGTCCACCGAGGTATAAAGATAGATAGACTAATGCAATGTTGACATACGGATTGACAGAGAAAGATTGTTGGAATTCGTAAAAAAATACAAGTATGAATATGAAACCAAATATACTACCTTTCTTCTTTTGCAGTTGGTATTTATTCTCAATCAATGCTGGGCAATGGATATTTCTAATTATTTGCAATGGAAGGCAATAGAAAAATTGTTGCAAGTATACCAGATATGTGGAAGTTGAAGAAAGCTAAGACATATGATGGTTGACGATGAGGTGAGGGACCACACTCGACCAGTATAAGCTTTTTAGCAACAATTGCATTTCAATCATTATAAGTGAAGCATAGACCCCAAAAATAAAATTAGCATACCGATGCAATATATTTCCAAAACAAATTCAGATTAATGGAACAACATTACAAAAACGCTTTGCCATAAATGTGAACTTTGTAATACCAACATGCAGAGTAAGGAACTAGAAAACAGTCTAATTAACCATACACGCACAGCTTGAGAATGGCCACAAAACTAAGATCGTTGAGGCAACCAGAGAAAAATATAAAAATTAAAATCTAACAATCAAAATGAACAATTGACAGAGCACTCCTCTTCTGATTTTACATTTTGCAAAAACTAAGCAAACTGTTGTAGTTAAATGTGCACCAAATTAAAATGCCAGTTTAAGGAGGGGATTTACAAAAGAAAAGAGATAGGGTTTTCAGTACTAAATATTTATTCACAACAAATTAGTAACAAGGTCACCCAAAAACTCAGGGACTCTTTCGCCTAACCGAGATCGACAAATTTATAGTGCATTCCATAAATAAAAAGAGAGAAATCCACTACTACGAACAAAAATCAATAAATAAATTGAATGACATGAAAAATAAATCAATAGATAGATAAATGAAATTAAATTCAACTAAAAACGTCCTATCAATAGCTAAAACTACATTCGATATTTGGATTATCCTGAGTTTCAGAACGATGCCGAAGATAGAACTTCCTTTCAGCCATTCTTACGTCTCAAACAAAAACAAAATCCAAATGGTATTTAACAACTGCCTAGGGTTAGCAACTGCTGTAGATCGTGCCTTGAAAATCAAATGTGCGCGGAGAGATTACCAAAGATTCAAACCCTATGGAGTTTCGGAAAGAAGAAAACCATGGCTCGTAAAGGAGGACCGGGTATGAAATGGATTTGTAGTTGAAGCAGTGGCTGCAACGAGGGAAAATGCTAAACCGGTGCCAGACGAGTCTAAATCTAGTTCCAGCAGTCCATTTTATAATCATGGAGCCGTGGAGTGATCCTGGTAACAAATGGAGTGATCCTGGTAACAAGAAGGGCATGCATGGCGTGATAGTGGCAACAAGAAGGGCATGCATGCATAACCTTCATCTTATTGTCACCTTAACATTTTTTGCAGAGCCCCTGCCGAGGATGACTGCACAGTCAAGGATGTTAGCGGTCAGAGGGTGTCAGTTGCTTTGTTTCAAGCTCAACTTTCATGGCAATCAGAAGTGCACACGTATACTGAGGCTATATATTGTTGCATTAAAACTTTGGTTGTATTTAATATTTGCTGACCAAAGCGCTCGTCGTCGGGTCTTGGGGCACAAGACCCTAGAGAAACATCACCTACACTAACCAATGAATAGGCACAAAAATAGTTTTAAAAAATAAAAAAATAAAAAAAATAATACACAACCTTAGTCTAAATTACATGTTTTTGTTAAAGTTACTACAAATTACTCTAAATAATGGGCCTGACAGATTCATATATCTCCTTGTGGGAGACATAATAATACATCAGTAATAATGTATGTTAGCACTCAGAATGTACCCAGTTTGTAAAAGGTAAACTCCAAGGTAACAGCAAAACCACTTTAGGAAGAAACTGGTATTTTCTCCCAGAGAGGGATCTCTCAATAAAGATTTAACAAGACCAGATTTAAAATAACATTC
>LPNX010637793.1:0-32320 GCA_001517045.1 Pseudotsuga menziesii | reverse complement strand
AGAGCCGCCCCTCAATGGTGGCGCGATTCTGAGAATCACGCCACCATTGAGGGGCGGCTCTTTGGTGGCCAAGGGAGCGGAGCTCCGCTCCCGCCTCCCACCTCCCCGACATTGATAAGTCCATGATTGAAATAATTGTAAGGAGATAGAAGTTAGACACTGTGTGCATCCTGCTTGTGACAGATCTCTCCAACATTGCGCTATGCTGTAGATTCTATCATATGTCGTATTAGGAGGGGCAGCTATTGAATCTGTAGCAAAAAGATTGTCACTCTTCCAAGCTCTATTGGTAATTCTTAAGAGAAGGTCACTGATAGCATTTGGGAACTGGTCTTCCAATATTTATTGAGGAGATTCACAACGCAGATGACTCTGCTCAGATTCATTATGTTGCTCAAAATCATTATTGCCGTAACGCAAGAAGCAGCCGTCTAATTGAATGAATCCATAAGTGTTGTGACATCCCTCAACAAGTATTTCCTTGGCCGTGGATGTGCACTGTTTACAATCCGAGGGATCTAGATCTCCCCTGCACTGTACAAGTCCATAAACCGAGCTATCAGTGTTTTTACCCTCAACTACAACGCTAGAAGTATTGAACCCATTCAGAGAAATGTTTCTCGTCAGTGAATCCAAAACCTTGTTTAAATTCTTATGGAAGATGCCACCGTTTATATATTTTCTATCCCCACAATAACTCCAAACTTTATTAGTCTCTAGACTAGCTGCTGTGAGGGGAATAAGCGTACAAACAATAAATAGGATACGTAACATTCTGCTGCTAAAGGATGGTTTCATTTTCACGACAATGGCACCGTGGATTGAAGATTGAGCTCAACTATCTTCTTTTCTGATCTGCTCTCTGCAACTCCTCCTAGATTACAATGGCTATGGACATGACGGATTCATTCTAGGAACCAGTTAGCTTCTGGGCACCGACGTTTTCATTGTTTCCTAAAATATGGTCATTACATTATATTATATAATATATTATGTCATTACAATCCAAGGCACATTATGTCATTACATTATATCAACATATTATGTCATTTTTTAAATATAATGAGGTTTCTGTCATAGTGTGCTCATCTTGAAATAGAACAACCTCTTCTATGCAGAATAAGTTGTTGAAATAGCATTCGTCCAAGGAACATTATGTCATGGCATTATGGCATTACAATGGCACTTATGCCATGACATTATATTATATCAACATATTATGTTATTTTTTTTAAATATTGTCATTATATTATATTATACATTACATTATATCAATATATTATGTTATTTTTTTTAAATATTGTCATTATATTATATTATACATTACATTATATCAATATATTATGTCATTTTTAAAATATAATGTTGTTGGGGGATTTAGAGGGTTAGAGGGAGGTGTTAAATAAATTTTGCAAATGTAGTGTTGTTGGGGGTTTAAGGGTTAGGAGTGGGGGTGTTTAACTTTTCTTTTTAATGTAATGTAATGGGGTCAGGGGTTTAATTTTTTTATTATTATATCTAATTGCTCATCTGCAAAAAAATATAGATTATGATGGGGTGTCAGACCCATAGATGAGTTTAAATAATTTCACATGAAACATTTTAGATGTTTTTTATCAGTATGATGTTTGTAATTGAAACTATAAATGAGTTTTTGACAATTTATATGAATAATTTGTTCTTGTAAGGTCTAATATATGACTTCATTATGAATCACGTCATAATTTGTTTGATTTTAATGGTTAGAGTGCTGAAATTATTTATGAAATATTTGTTTTTGTTTAATATGCAAGTTTCAAAAAAGTTGTAATTTATCTCTTGAACAAAAAAATATTTTTTCCAATTTAGGGGTTGATTTCAAAGTTTTTGTAAACAACAGTATGGCATGTTTAGGCCATGGCTCTATTTTTTACCCCCCCAAAAAAAACGTGTATACTGGTATCAACACTTTTCTATTTGGAGGGTGTTTTTTGTGTTTTTTATGCAAAAATCATCGTTTTTATGGCTAGAGTTCTCGTTTCATAGTATAATGGGTTTCATATCTAACATGGAAGGAACCAATTCTCTCACCATGATAGAATGGCTCAACCCTTACATTTGACCATGGAAGGAACCAATCCTCTCACCATGACAAAAAGGTTATGGGACTCATCACTTTCCCTTGGAGGAAATATTGATCTGGACAACACCAAGCTTCTCCCTGAAGTACTCGAACTTCACCCTAGCCAATGGATTTGTCAAGACATTAGCTATCTGTTCCTCCATCGCAACATACTGGAGCTTCACTGCTCCCCTCTACACCATATCCTTGATATAGTGGTACTTGATCTCGATATGCTTCGACTTCTCATGGAACACTTGATTCTCTGACAACTTTACACAACTCTAGTTGTCACAATGTATACAAGTAGCATCCAACTGGAGATCAAATAAATCAGACAGTAGCTTCTGTAGCCATACTGCCTCACAACTAGTTGAACAAGCTATGACATACTCTACTTCAATTGTACTTAGTGCCACACAGGATTGCTTCCTACTAAACCAAGAGATCACACCTGGTCCCATACTAAAGCAACACCCTGAAGTGCTCTTCCTATCGATGGCACTGCTTTCCCAATCTGAATCAACATAACCCTCCAGGTTAATCTTTTGATTCACATCGTACTTGAGCCCATAATAAATTGTACCCCTCAGGTACCTCAGAATATGCTTTGTAGCAATCAAGTGAACATTTCTCGGATCTGTCAAGAACTGGCTCAAGGTGTTCACAGCAAAGCAAATGTCTGATCTCATTTTCGTTAAGTACATCAATGACCCAATCATCTGACGATACACTGTAGCATCAACCGAATATGATGAAGCATTGCTCAATAGCTTCAGGTTTGATGCCATAGGTGTGGCCATAGCCTTACAGTCCATCATCCCAAACCTCTTTAGGATCTCTACTGCATACTTCCATTGTCCAAGGAAGATTCCATCTGTACTTTGCCACACCTCCATACCTAGAAAGTAATGCATCATCCCCAAGTCCTTCATTTCAAACTCAGTAGCAAGCTTTCTCTTCGTATGAGCAAGCAACCCATCCATACCTGTTACAAATATATCATCTACATATAGTAGAAGCATCACTGGGTTTCCATCTTCAACCTTGTAGTAAAGGTTGCAATCTGCTTTACTCTTGGTAAAGCACAAACTGGAAAGAAAGCTGTCAATTCTATCGTACCAGGTCCTGGGTGCCTGTTTCAAACCATACAGGGATTTCTTCAATATACATACATGAGACTCTCTGTCATGTGTCTCAAAACTGAGTGGTTTTTCTACATACACTTCCTCTTCTACTACACCATTCAAGAAAGCAGTCTTGAAATCCATTTGGTGTATCTTCCATTTCATCACTGCAGCCAGAGAAAGTACCCATCTGATGGAAGTGTATCTGGCTATAGGTGCAAAGGTTTCTTCATAATCTATTCTTTCTTTCTGAGAGAAACCCCATGCCATAGATCTTGCTTTATATTTTTCAATGCTACCATTTGCAGCATGCTTGATCTTGTAGATCCATTTGGAAGTTACAACTGACTTCCCTTCTAGTCTTGGGACAACATCCCAAACATCATACTCCATGATCGATTAGTATTCTTCGATCATAGCATCCTTCCATTCTTTCTGTTCTGTCACTTCTTCGTAACTGGAAGGTTCTTTATCAAAGAAATCACATAGTAAAGCTACATACCCGGAGCAGGACCTAGTTCTCTTTCTTTCTCTGTGATTCTCTTCTGGAGTCCCATATCTTTCTGCACCTTGGATAAGTTCTCGTACCCAATCAGGTTTCCTCTTATGAGGATTCTTCTCCAGAGGTGGATCTACAGTTCTTTTTGGTTCTTCAAATTCTTGATCTTCTTCTTGAGCTTCTTCGTTCATGGTTGTATCATGAATTCTGGGTGCTTCTGGTTCTGCTTCTTCAGGTTCTTCAGTAGGTCTCTTTCTGGATTTGTTGTAAGCTGTGTCTTCATCAAATGTCACATCCCTGCTGATGTCAATCTTCTTGTACCCTGGAAAATATATTCTATAAGCCTTCGAGCTTTCAGAGTATCCCACAAATATACCCTTCTTTCCTAAAGGATCTAATTTTGTTCTCTTCTCTTTTGGAATGTGTATGTACACAGGACATTCGAATATTCTGAGATGGCTGAATTCTGGTTTCTTGCCAGAGAAGACTTCTTCAGGAGTCTTGTTCTCGAGTACTCTATGTGGAGTACGGTTCTGTAAATACACAGCTGTTTTGGCAGCTTCCGCCCAAAGATGCATAGGACGATCTTGATCATGAAGCATGGCTCTTGCAGCATCCATGATAGTTTTGTTCTTCCATTCCGCAATCCCATTCTGTTGTGGATTATAAGGAGTGGACAACTCCCTCTTAATCCCTGATTCTTTGCATAGCTCTTTGAATTCATTCGAAGTGAATTCTCTGCCATTATTTGATCGAAAAGTCTTGATCTTCTTTCAGTGTGGTTCTCAATCAATGCTTTGAATTCCTTGAATTTGCTGAATAATTCATCTTTTTTCTTCATGAAGTAAACCCATGTCTTCCTAGAAAAATCAAAAATAAAAGAAACATAGTATGCATACCCACTTAGTGAGTTTGATGACATATGACCACATACATCGGAGTGGATGATTTCTAGGATTCCTTTGGATTTTCTTTCACTACTAGGAAATGTCTTCTTTGTATTCTTTCCTTTCGCACATCCTTTGCAGATCCCATCATGTTTTGCTTGGAATTTTGGAAGACCTTCAACAACTTTGCTTGCAATAGGTAGTGCTCTGTAATGCACATGTGCAAGCCTTCTATGCCAAAGCTTATTTGGCTCTACTGTGTCATGGATCAAGGCTTGTTCTAGATGTCTCTTCAATTTGTACAAACCTCCTTCTTGTTCTCTAATCACCACTGCAGATCGATAATCTTACCTCTTGGCCACATAATGACTTTACCATCTATGAATGAAACCCTCATTCCTTTTACATCCAATGCTGATATGGAGAAAAGGTTCTCCTTGAGTCCTAGCACAAACAATACTTCTTTCATTGTTAGAAACTTTCCAGAGTCTAGCTTATATGAAGATTCCCCACTACCTTTTATTGGATATTGGTAGTCATCTCCTAGTTTCACCTTGTGAGGTGATTCATGTTTTGATAGTATTACAAAGGATTCCTTGAATCCAGTCATATGTTTGGAAGCCCCACTGTCTATAAGATTATCATCACTACCACGAGTAATGTTACATGTGAGAGCGAAAATCAAAACATATTCATCCTTGCTTGAAGAATGTTCACTTTCATGTCTGGTTCTTTTCTTGGATGGTTCATCATCCTTTGTAGCATGAGCATGATGTCTTCTTTTGTTCCCCTTCTTCTTATGAGAGTGGAACTTGTTCTTAGGATAGTCTTTTGCAAAGTGTCCTATTTCATCACATGTATAACATCTTAATCTAGATGGGTCCTTTCTATTGTTATCTCTATGATGAGGATTCTTACCTTTGAAGTGATGAGGTTTTCTTCTGCCTTTCTTAGAGTGAACTGTGAGAGCTTGATATTCACGTCCCATCTTCTCTTCTCGAGCTGCTATTCATGCTTCTTCATGAGAACATTCTTCCCATAGTCTACTGAATTTGAATAACTTATTTCTAGCACAGATTCCTTGGATGAAAGAATCCCATGACCTAGGAAGGCCATTCAGTGTTGTCATCACAATATCTGCATTCTCCACTTCTTCATCTACAACTTCTAATTGTTCCTTGATCTAAGAAACCCTTGTGAAGTAGGACTTGATAGTCTCTGCATTCTGAATCTTCACATTCTTCAGTTGATTCTTCAGAGTCATCTTCTGGTTTATGTTCTTCCCTTCAAACAACTTGGTTAGGGCATCAAACATAGCTTTAGGTGTCTTGAGAGAGGACACCTGAGGTATAAGGTGATCCTTGATAGAATAAGCAATGATCCTCTTTTCCATAACCATCTTGTTCTTATGTAAGGCCTTTGCCTCATCTCCCTCTGGAATTGGAACCTCCTCATGGATGTAGGAGTCTAACTCATTCTCTTCCAAGACCAGGGAGATCCTATACTTCCAGGCTCGAAAGTTATCAGCTCCCTCAAGCTTCTCATCAAGATTTGTATGATGAGACATCTTAACTGATAACCTCAAATAGAAATACAAAATATTTTAGATCTTACCAGGTCAAGATGTCGGATCTGAAACTTGAGCTGAAATCCTGCAGAGCTGGTTCAGGAGAAAATTAGGATTTTGATTTTCTGGAGATCTATCCACCCAAATGTCTTGAAATTTGTCCCTAACTTCAATTTTGGGGAGGAGATCAATCCAGGCCTGGGATCACTGAAAATATCCTCTTTTGTGAAAATCCCTAATTTTCGGCAGCAATGTCGGGTCCAAAACTGAAAAACCTCAGAATTGGATTCTTCTTCGACAAAACGATGCGCCCTAAGGAGGAGAGTTATTCCACCTTAATTTTGCTGAAAAATATGTGGAGGAAGATCCACAAACTAGGAAGCCCTAGTTCCCGTAGCTGCACAATGTCTTCTTCTCAGGTTAGCTCTGATACCATGTTAGTTTTTCAACATTAAGCTAGCATTATTAGGATCTTTAACTGAGAGAAAAACAAGTACAACAATCAAACACAAGAGACAATGAACATAGTGTTTTTCCTTGGGGAAACCATAAATGGAGAAAACCCCGCAAATTTCTCAGAGATAGAATCAGCACCAAAATAGTAAAAGCCCAAAATAGTAAGTGATCTCCTGACAACAGTAATCTTCTTCTTGTCTAGCCCCAGTGTCTTCTCCTTCCTCAACTATGCGCTACACTTGAGTGTGTATGAGTTTTGTGATAAATAGAGACTCCAGTTTTCTATTTATACTAATCTCGACATGACTAAAGCCCTACCAGGTCCGACCTCTACTAAGATAGTCTAATAACCCTAGTGCCCTGAAACTATGGGGACTTTGACCCTTAGAAAATCGGAGGGTTACCCACAATGACTTGACATGACTTGTTTACATTATTGATCCTCTCGATCGGAACATCGGGGCCTAACAACATGACTCAATTACATTATAGATACATCCCAGAATAAACATCGGGTTACAATACATAAGATACATAGATAAATACATTCCGAAGTTACAAATACATCAACATCATCTAAATCCATTGTAACTCTGTAGAGACCCCTACTGTGCAATAGAATCTCAATCATTGTTTTCAATTCAATATATTTGAAGGAATTCAAACTCACAATTAAATATAGATCCATGCTTTGTTGTTGCACTCCTAGTGAGATAATACAAACCTCCACACAAAAAATATCAAAAGGAAAATTTTGTAATCTCATTCAAACATTAATTTGACATTGAGGACAATTGAGAGTGCATCACTCCTGGGTAGACTCCAATGGATTAACCAATTACTTCAAGGAAATTTCCTTAGTATTTACGTGGTAAATCCACTTCTTTTGGTGCTATAATGGAAGTATCTTAGTGAGATTGACTACCTAACTAGGCTATGATACCATGCAAGCTTTTACAAATAGATCTTGTGACAAAAATAATCATCCTAGAGATGTACATGAACATGGAGAAGAAATTAATGTCCTAGAACAAAATGGAAAGGAAGAATAATTGGATTACTTTAGATACATTATTATTCATTAATAAGAGTGAATTTATAATACATCTTCAATGAATAAAATTGAGTGACAATGAGGAAATTTGAATGGATCATGTGTGGTAGGATTATAATAGACAAAACCCCCCTATATGGAAAGTACCAAGCCCATCTCACACTAGATGGTGATGAATTGGTTAAGTGGGAATAGTTACCTTATGAGTGACCATAAATCAAGCGTTGAGTGTCTTTTCAGGAGAAAAAGGAGGAAGGGATTTAGAAAATAACTAGCAAACTTTCCAAAGTCATCCTAGCACCTTTTAGGCATCTTAGTCATGAGAAAATTAGGACAAAGAAACTTTACAATTAGAAAATCAAGAATAAAGTAAATCAGTGCTTTATCTCAAAAAATATGGATAAAAGCAGGAGGGAATGTGTTATGGTGGATAAATAAGAAAAACATGGATAAGTTGTGTATGAGGAAGCTCATGAACATAGTCTAAAGCACTAGGAGGATAATAAAATATTATATAATATGGTATAGATGGATAATTTATTCTAGCATGAGTATGTCATTGAAGTATAATCCCCTAGTTGACTTGAGTACTAGGGAAAACCTTGAATCTTGGTTTATTTTATCGCTCTGAGATTGGACTTTCTCAAATATTATACTTCAAGTTTCACCTTGTGAAATATAACATGGGAGAACATAGTCATTGTCATATTTAGAAAAAAAAAAAAAAAATTAGAGTTAGTCATAGTCATAAGTGTAAAAACTGAGCAACATTGCTGAAGAACTTGCACACAAATTTCCCTTTGAACCTACATACTTATTATGCAACGATGTGTAAGTAATTTACGACTTCAAAGCTTAAATTTTGTGAGTGTCATGACTCTTCAAGTTATGTTACTCAAACCAATTATTTGATATTTTCTTTGCAATGGGTTTTTCTACTAAGTTTTCTTGTTTTTATCATAAGATGGAGGATTTGGATTGTTTGCTTCCTTGCCCCTAGGGTTGATTTTTTTTTTTCTTTGACTAACTATTTTTGTTGTGAACAAGTGATATGGAGAAATTAATGTCTTGTTATATTGGTTTTCCAACTTATATAATCAATTATTTCTTTGTCTTTCATTATTTAGTATGTTGGTGTTATTATTTCTTGGTATTTCATTCTTCCATTATTTCATCTTGAAATAGAACTGGATATGCCTCCCACATATTAATTTCCAATTCCCAAGTAGACTCTTCTATACTAAGGTGCTTCCATTGCACCTTGACTTGATTGATGGTATGGCTCCGAAGTAAAAGTTATATCCTTTCGATAATACATTCTAGTTCCACTTAAAACTCTCCTTCAGGTTCCACCTGTATAAAATTCCAAACAATCACATTAGTAGCATCATGAACGTATTTCTTTAAAATTGAAACATGAAAAACAATATGTACTTTTATCGTAAGTGGTCATGCCAATTGGTATTCCATTGTTCGAATTTTTGCCAAAATTTCAAATGGTCCACAATACCTGGGCGCCAATTTTGAGTATTTTCCCAACCTTAGGGAGAGTTTTCTGGGTTTTACCCTTTCATAAACATGTTCTCCTACCTAGAACTCTCGTGGAGTTCTTTTTGAGTTTGTATAACTCTTTTTCCTATCTTTTGAAAACATTCAAATCATACTGCACCTGTTTCGCTGTTAGTTCCATAGATCTTAATAATTCAAGTCCTAACATTAATAAGTCAATGGGACTTCTCCAAATGGAGTATTACACTTTCATCCATATAGAATCTCAAATGGACTTAATACGACTGAAAATTGAAAGTAATTGTTATATGCAAGTTTTAGAAAATGCAAATAATCTTCCCACTTACATGGTTTATCCATTATGTGCATTCTAATCATGTCTTCCAAAACCTTATTTACTCTTTTCACTTTCTTGTCAGTTTGAGGATGATATGCAGTGCTAAAATTTAATTGTGTTCCTAATCTCTTAAATAAATATTTCCAAAAAATTCTCGTAAATTTTGCATCTCTGTTTGAGATTACTATCTTAGGTACACCATGTAACCTAGAAATTTATTTCATAAATATATCAACAATGTTAACAGCCTTATATGTAGACTTTACCGAAATAAAGTGAGTTTCCTTACTTAGTTTATATACTACGACCATGATTGAGTCATATTGTTTAGCATTCTTAGGTAATCCAATTATGAAATCCATGTTGATAATTTCCCATTTCCATTTGGGAATAGGTAATGGATGTAATAGTCATGTTGGATGTTGGTGTTTAGCTTTTACGTGTTGAAATTGAATGCAATGTGCTAAATATTCTTCTACCTCTTTTTTCATATTAGGCCAAAAGAAATATTTTCGTGTCATGGTGATGATTTTCTAATATCCATGCTGCCCTGAATAAGCTATTTTATGTAATTCGTCCATATTAATTAATTTAATATCCGTTGAATTCGGTATATATAATCTTGTTTTTTGTAATAATAACCCTTTTCTATTCATACTAAGGTCTATTTTAACTTGATTTATTTCATTTTATGCGGTCTTTTCTTTTAGTTTTTAATGAGTCTTTGTGAAATTTTTCTGTATTTGAAATTTTATCTTCTAAATGTGATTCGTACTTATTGCTTGCTTACAAAAAAATTTCATGACGACTTAAGGCATATGTAACTTTATTCTCTTTTCCTTTTTTGTGTTTTATTTCAAAATCTTATTCGGTTAGAAATGATAACCACCTATCTTGTCTAGTGTTAAGATTTTGTTGATCGAATAAGTATTTTAAACTTATATTTTCAGACATTAATAAGAATCTCCTTCTAATGAGATAGTGTTGCCACATTTTTTATGAGTGAATGATAGCAAGTAATTGTAGGTCATGAGTAGCATAATTTTTCTCGTGTTCCTTCAACTTTCTAGACTCATAGGCTATGATAGTTTTCTTGAATTAGTACTCCACCTAAACCTTCTTTTCATGTGTATGTACATACAACAAATTATTTTAATGGATTATAGATTTTTAAAATAGGGTTTTTTGTTAACAAGTGTTTTAATTTATTAAAACTCTCTGTACATTTTTTGTTCAAATCGAAATTCTTACCTTTATTTGTAATGAAGTTATAGGGTATTCTATCTTAGAAAATAATTCAATCAAGTTTTAGTAATAACAAATAATCCCCATGAATGATGTTATAATGGTTACCTTCTTTAGAACATTTCATTTAGTGATAGCCTTAATTTTATTGGGATCGATTGATATCCAATCCATAGACACCACATCCCCTAGATACTGGATTCCATCTTTTAATAAGTCATACTTGCTCAACTTAGCAAGTAGATGTTGTTCCCTTAACACTTGTAATATTTTTTTGAAGTTATCTTCATTCTCTTGTTTTTTTTATAGAATAGATTAATATGTCGTCGATAAAGACGAATACAAATTTATTTAAGTATTTACTTAATATATTATTCATTTAACACATAAAAGTTGTCGGAGCATTTGTTAACCCAAAGGGAACTGGGACAAAATCATAACGACAATATTTGGCTCTGAAAGAAGTCTTAAGGATGTCCTCATCCTTGATGCGTACTTGATGGTATCCATATCTTAAATCTATTTTTTTAAATATTGTTTCTCCTTGAAAACGATCGAATATATCGTCAATCAGAGGCAAAGGATATCAAATTTAATAGTCATTTTAATTAACTGTCTATAATCTATACACAATCTTAGCATTCCATCTTTCTTTTTTACAAATAAAATGGGTTCTACACAAGGGGAAACACTAGGTTTAATGTATTTTCTATCGATTAATCTTTGTAATTGGGATTCTAATTCAGTAATATCTACTATATTCATTTGATAGGGAGCCTTTGATGCTGGTACCTTCCCTGGTACCAAATCGATTGTAAAATCTATATCTCTTTTCAGACGTAGCTCAGGAATCTCTTCCATAAACATATCTTAAAAGTCTTTTAAAATTGGTACATCTTCTATTTGAAGTTTATTATATTTCTCTTTCTAATCCATTACATAATCTATAAAAAATTTCCATCCCTTACAAACATACCTTTTAATTTGTAAGGATGATATTTATCTTATGGTAACCTTCCTAGGAATTCCTTTTACAACAATAATATTACCTTTATCATCCAAGCATGATAATGTTTTATCATAGTAGCTTAAAACAATTATATGTTTCTCTAACCAATTCATTCCTATCAGCAAATAATAATAACCTAAAGGTAAAATATTTTAATCAACATGTATTTTTAATCCATTCATAATAAAATCGCACGTTTTCACGAAGCTAATAATATTTCGCTTTGTTCCTGTAGCAAGTTGAATTAACCAATATTTTTCAATTTTATCTTTTTGTAACTTACATAGTTCTATAATTCTAGGTGATACATAACTTAAACTTGCACCTAGATCAATTAATATAGAAATGGATTTTTCTTTTAACATACCTTCGATTTCGACCATAGTTGTTTGATGGTATGTTTGTATGTTCTCCAAAGCTGCATTGGTTCTAGGCATGCTTCTTGTTATATCCCCCATTGTAGTAGCCTCTTGAAATGAATGGACATTATTTAAACATGTTCTTCTTATGGGGAAATATTTAAAGTAATTTGGTTCACCACATTCCTATAATTTTATTTTTTCCCTTTGTGACGTATTTTTATTAAATGAATTGGTTGTTTCTCTTTCCTTTATTGCGATAGGATTCAGCTGTTTATAATTTTTATAATTATTCCTTAGGTATCCCCGATAATTGTTCCTAGTGTTCTTATAAAACTTAGTACATTTCAATTCTATGTTCAAAGTTGTCACGCCTTTTATTTTTCAAGTTAGCTATGTTCTATCATTTGTTTTTATTTTAATCATAGAAGAAGTTTTCTTTTCTCATTGCCTCTTCCATAATTTTCGGATTATCATATTCGATTCTATGTTTGAACATACGAGGTAAATAACTCAGGAAACAACATATTTTTGGTTTATCATAAATAATATATGGCACATAATGTAATAAACTTAAGAATTTGCTGCGAAGTTATTTCATAGTCATGGCACGTAATCGTAATTCGTAGAATTCTTTAGATTTTTTCTCGTAATACTATTCTGATAAATATTTTCTTTTTAAATACTTCTTAAAGGTTTTCCAAGAACTTACATAAAATTCTTTAATGTTTTTAAATTTCTTTATGTCTTTCCACGAGATATTAGCTTTTCCCATCAAGTTATAAATTGCCATTTTTTATTCTAGTTCATGATAATACTCATTAATATAGAAGTACCCTTTCTTCTCTAGATAGACAAGCTTATTCTTCTTCTCCTTTTTAGATTTCTCCGTTGAACATAGGAGTTTTGATCTTTTGAAATTCACTAGAAATTTCTTCATACCATTAGTATTTGTTTTTCTTCTGTTTACTATCACTACTCTCACTATAATATTTATATTTTTCGTTATTATGTATAGTTGATTCTTCACTTGACCATTTAGTCTCATTTTTATAAAATTATAATTTTCCTACCTTATGTTTATAAGGTGTAGATCTTTCCATGTTTATTTCGGGTTCTTTAATTTTTTGTTCTTCATTACTATGTAGTTTAGTCAGCGGAACATTATTAAATTCTTCTTGTGATTTTCAAATGTATTCATTATCTTCCTTCACTCATTTTAGTTCTTCTCTTAAATATTTTACTATTTGTAGGAGTTCAGATGGGTTGTCATTCATACTTTCATTCAAATTTACCCATATCTCACTGTCTCTAATTTTAGCCTCTTCACTGTTTACTAGATCTTTAGGACATGATTCTTCTCTAACAAACATTCACACATCTACCATGATCTCTACAAAACAAGGTTATTCTTCTCTTCATGTTTGCAAAGAGAGTCAAACCATAATAATAAAGTTAGTTTTATGTTTTTATCAGTTTGTGTGTTGGGCTTGTTTAGACCAACAGTTGTAACCATGATCTCATACCATTCTGTCACATACCCGTAATTTCCATCCATAAAAGAAAATCATTTTATACATTGTTACTCTACTTATCACAACATGTTCTCATAATTTATATTTGTCGTAACATATTTTTTTACTTAATTGCATGGATATGAATAACTAGAAATGCTAAAGTTTGATGAAAGGGTTGATCGGTGTTGACTCCATTTTTAATGACTAATTTTTCACAACCCTAACAACATGATGTAAATGTTTTAAGTCATTGAGTTAGCTTGTCTAGGATTAAAAACCTACACATATTGACCTATTCCTAACTATATTTTTTAACATATATATGAATCGAGCTTTATGTTAACCCACCCTTCAAACAAGTTTTGGCCAAAGTGGATAAATATTTGTTTAATAAACAATGGTAGTTTGTTAAGTGATATTGGAAGGATTCTTTGTAGCGATCACAAGGTATATTTTAATCCATGGTTTAAGGTTCTATCCGCGAGCTTACAAATTATAAGGGTGATGGTATAATATATGGAATTAATATAAAGTTTATCTAGTGGGTGATCAGGGGAGATACAAGTGGATTCCAATAGTATAATTAAGGGTTTAATTGAAGGTTTTAATAGCACGTAATTAAAAAATTTCCATAACCCTAGCTTCTAGTTGTAGCACAACCAAGAAAATTTATTGGAATCGTTGTTACGCATGCATTTTGGCGAGGATTTTGATATAAACCCTCCATTTTTCATTGATCTGATTAAAAAAAAATTGTAGGGTTTTGATGTGGCATTCAAACTGTTTTGATGTTTCTACTTGCATTCATTTGGTGTGTCATTGAAATGTTTGGTTTCTTCTCTACAAAATTTTATGTTTGTTTAAGTTTTTTATTAGTGGTTAATGGCTACGTAATCACCATTAAACCCTCGACCAATCTAGGCTAGTCGTGTGGTTAAGTGGAATACCAATCGCCTTCCTTCGAGTTTAACATAGAATTACCAACCTCCAAGGATTGATTTGACAGGTATGGGAGTTCAAACCTTATTTTCATTACTGAGTTTTTTCCAGTTTCTTAAAAAATGATGAATCTAAAACTTCGTTGTTTGCACAGGAAAGGGGATGAGAAGGTAACTAGGAGGAGTAAACATATGGCCCTATCCACAAGTGTTTAAGGTATGAAACTCCTCATCTATAAGTATTAGTTAATGAACGGAATCATTTTCAATCTTGAGACTTAATAGAGACTTTAATTTCCATACGTTGCTTTGCAAGATGTATCTAGGGCTCCCATGAATGGGTAATACAACTAACATTATCTCGATGGTCCAAGTCATCCCTAAAGGTAAAAATCACATTTTACAAGGTTTTAAGGTTTGATTACATTTTTTTACCAATTTGTAGAAATAAATGGCTTACCTCCTTCACATGCATATAAGAGGAGGTTTGGAATTTGGGCCACACGTAGGTGGCGCCGGGGTCAACTCTTCTCGGGCATGGTCCTTCTCGCCCCTGAAGTGAGAATTCCCATCCCTTACCTTGTTTCTTATGAGGTCTATAACAACTAAAAAGGATAACCACACACATCGATGTTTTGTGTGCATAATTGAACCCACGCGACTTTTGCAACAAACACTTGGGTTAATAGAATTGGTCATAAGTTATGCCTCCATTTCGGTTTGTGGTAAATATGGGTTACCAGTTTTTCTCTTTCATGGTTTACTGAAATAAAAGATTTACAATGTTAACAAATTTCTAACATAATTTTTTTTTTATACATAACCATTGATGGCTCTATATTTATATGTATTGGTTATAGCAAGGGATTCACAACCTCAATCACTTGGGATGCATTTGAAGTTATAGTAGTTTGGTTTGTAATTTGATAGAATAGCTTTACGAACATTACAGATTTCATGATATTGTCATTTGTTTAATGTTAAGATTCGATTTGTGAATTTAATTGGTGGATAATATTTACTCCACATTCATGATTCCTGGATCTAAATTTCAATTTGATTGTGAATTCAATTGGTGGATAATATTTACTCCACATTCATGATTCCTGGATCTAAATTTCAATTTGATTATTATTATGTTTGTGAAACTCTATAATTAGGTGACTGTTACCTATATTTTAATATCATGGTTCTATTTTTAAAATAAATATTTGTTCTAGATCTATTTAAATCCAAGCATGGAAGCCTAAATATAGAGACTTTAATGTTGTTTGAAAATAAAAAACGAAGTTTAGGTTTTGTGTCGGAATCCTTCAACTCATGCGATTGGTTTAACTAGATGTGTTTAGTATAGAGAAGATATCTATGTGATGAGTCTCTCGGTTCTTTCTATTAAATGTGATATTTAAGTAAACAAGTCATGTTTGGTTAATAGATTAAAATATGATATATAAAAAGAATACTTTGCAATGCAATAGATAACTACTAACAACGTGTTACAAAAATTCATAATAATAAAAATATAAAAAAGAATGTTCACTTGATAGATTGTACTCTCTCAATTTATACTATATTTGAATTGTAATTACAAATACTTAAAATAGTAAATGAATTGAAATAAGGAACCTGTCACCACTATCGCGAAAATGAAACTGAAGTTGTCGTTCCTCCCAACCAACTCCTATAACAACCAAATATTACTTTCTCCAGAACCCTCAATCTTGTTTGCTGAACCACAAGGAAGAAATATGATGAATGTGCCATCTCTTTGCATCAATAGATCATTTCCCCATACATCACCAACCTCCTGCTTATTCGATGGACATACTATTTTATAGTATTTTCCTAGGAATTGGTCATTTATGAACCTCCTTCTCTTTAGGGCTCCATAAGGAGTCTTGACTTGATTTTATGGAAGATTCCTCATGCATCACTTGATTTATCACTCAACAACTTTCACCATTTGTCATTTCACCTTGTGGGCCAGCAAATACTCCTTTAATGACTACTTCACTTCTGATTCATCTCAGTATTCTAATTATTCAATAATAATAATTCATTACATTCATTTTGAATTTATTTTCAAAATATAAAAAAAAAATCAAAGTAATAAGAATTAGAGAGTTGTTTGATCTATTACAACCACTATGAAACATTCTTGAAAGAAATAATTAGAGATCTCCTTAGTGTAAATTTCAATTTGTTAAAATGTTATAACATAGCCCATAAATGTGATCATATAGAATCATTTGTAGTACATCTAAATTATTTAATTGTTATTTAATGTGTTTTTAACGTTTGTCACCTTTGTTTGTGAGAAGGGGATTAACTCTTCCACATTTACTATTTTTATATGATCATGCCATTGAAATCAATGAAGGAATAAATAATAAATATATTTTTTATTGGAAATTATTCTTTCAATTTGGTATCAAAGTGAGTTGCTATCTTTGTTTCGAGCATGAAGCTCATGTAACCATTGTTACATGTTGTGAAGAATGTAGTTGTTCCTTCTTGCATGGTATGTCATCGTACATGGGGTATCATAATTCCTTATTGAAATAAAATTTAGATTCTACTTACATGGAAAAAGTATTGTCCATTCTATTTGTGTGAAATAATTATTTCCCATTCTACATCAAAGTTCAAGAGATTCATGTGGGTACTAATGCCAGTGGACCTTCTCTGTGCTAGTCAACTTAATGTAACCAACATGGAGTTGCATGGAGCATAATTCTTGTGCATAGTGTACCATAAATCTAGTGCACAATCCAATAATATTTTGGTGGAATCCATCATTGGTGCATAATCCATTAATATTCCATGTGTCATTTCCCTCACCTCTATTGCATGGCTTATCCTCAACCGCATGGAATTCCCTTGAAACCAATGTCATATACTCTCATCTTCCTCCCCCACTTGTTATCAAAATAAGAATACAAAAATAAATGAAAGAAGAAAATAAAATGTCCTCCCCACATTAAGGTAGATCAATTAGCAAGAAAAAATGGATACAAACATCCCTGAAATGATCCATCAGAAACTAGATGAGATCCTAGTAGTCAAGGTTTAGTATGAAGCCTAAAAAAATTCAAGTAAAGGAATGGGTATCCCTAATTCATCCTTACAACCACACTATTCTTCAAATTCAAGCTCATTCAACAACAATATACGCAAAGTAAAAATTAATATACCAAAATTTGTCGATGATGACAATCAAGAAGGAACGTGACGGACTAATAAATTTGACCATTAATTCACCATTATTTCAACATTGCATCAATGTACCTAGAAAAATTAGCATGCCATTGGTTATTGTGGTTCCACGTTAAATGTTAATGGGGATTGGTGAGATATTGCGATAGCTTCAAGAATAACGTTTTTAGAAGATTCCAATATATTGAACACGACAAAGTCTACACAAAACTTAGTCACTTGCAACAAACAAGGACATTGGAGGAATATTTTAGTGATTTACATGTACTTTCTACCCATATCGATGATGTATCTGATAAACTCCATCTACACATTTCCATATCAGGGTTTAAACCACAAAGGAAAAATGGAATTAAAGTAATAGAACTCAAAGATGTTGAACAAGTAGATAAAAATCCAAAACTCATCGATGTTACAATTTGCTAAATTTTAACACTCCAAATGGATTCAATGATGGGTTTTCGGAATCAACCTAGAATGTTAAAATTTAGCAAATTGTAGAATTTCGTTATCAAAAATGAAATTTTCCATTGCCCGAGTTACATAATTAAAAATGGATAACATGTACAATTAATTCATATTTTTTTAGTTGTTAGTTAGTCATATTTTTATTCCTCTAGTCTAAATTAGTTATTTATGTTGGTAATTTTTAATTATGTCACTTATTATCTAGTCGTATATTCTATTCTTGGACTAAAGTATTCATGTAAGTTAATCATTTTTAGTTATGTCAGTTAAAATTGATCAAAGTTGGTAGTGTTTCACTTGAAAGAACTATAATTACTAATGTTTTTAGCCATGTAGTTACTAATCTTTCAATTTGTACTGTGATCGAAGAAAAATAGATTCCTTATCAACAAACTTCTTATTCTCGTTTGGAAAATTAATTTTCAAAATATATTCCTCTTCCTGTCATATTTCGAGGAGGATGAGCTTATATATTTTGGATGTAATGCCCCAACCTAATTGGAGTCTAGGAGAAAAATGTAAAGACAAAAAAAAAATCTATGTGAAAAAATAACAACAAGAGTGATAATGATAATCATGCAGAAATTGGAGATGTATCTTCTTTTGACATAGAATCATAAATTGATGATTCGAGCATCTAGGAAGCATCATGCAAAAAACTTTGCTGCTGCAATTATGGCTATTTCTTATCCGTAAACACTTAAAATATTTGTTTGCGTTAAGAAAAAAAGATGACTTTTCTTATAGATAGTGGTAGTTTTTATAATTTCATATATTCAAATATAACAAAGAAATTTAACATGTTCATCTACCCTACCTCTAAATTTCAAGTCTTAATGCCAAGGGGTAAGACTAGATCATGTGACAAAACATTCCATAAGGTAGAATTAACTATTATAAATTAATGTCTCCTGTGTGTGTTATAATAATTGGTGGAGTAGACATGGTTTTAGCTTCCCAATTAATAGCCATACTTAGTACAAAGGGGTTAAATTTACAAGGAAAATTTATCTTTTGAAAATGGAAGAATGTACAAGTTTCCGTAAATCAACTATACACCCCCCAAATAGTGTCATCCAATAGGTTCTAAAAAATTATTAATTAAGGAGACGAAGCTTGTGTTTTTACATTTCTATTTAGTAGATGGATCTTTTAGTAGAAGTGAAAGTGATGATCCAAAAAAAATTGATAAAAAATCGGGAGATATAGTACCATTTTTCAAGAACCACTTCATGGCATTCCTCCACCATGTTTTAGAGATCACATCATAGAGTTGATATTGGTTTCAAACCCAATTAGAAGAAAATAGACCATGCCACATGTATAAAATAGAATTTGAGTGTTTGATCGAATACTTATTGGATTGTGGCTTTATTTCGCAAAGTAAGAGTCCCTTCTCAAGTACTGTCAATTGGCTAGAAAGAAGGTTGGGTAATATAGACTTCATATCGAATATCAAGCATTAAACAAAATTACTACTAAGGACGAACTCCCCATTTGTTTGTGGGTGAACTATTAGGAGAAATCACCAATGCCAAACATTTATCCAAGATATACCTAAAATTGGGATACTACTAAATAATAATACAAGAGGAGATAATTCATAATGCTATCTTTTCCACCCATGAAAGATTCCATGAATTTTGGGCTCATGCCTTTTGGACTATCCAATGCTCCTACAACCTTCTCAGTAGTAAGAAATGACTTATTCCACCCGTACTTCTAGAAATTTGTACTTTTCTTCTTTAATGATATCCTTGTTTACAACAAAAAGTGGAATTTACATCGCAAGCACGTGGAGCTGGTATTAAAATTTTTGTAATTAAATAACTGAATTGTGCTAACTCATCCTAATGCATTTTTTGGGAAAAAAGAGATATAATTTTTGGGACATCCCATATCAATAGACGAAATAAAGATAGGAACAAAGAAAAGTGTGGAAATTATTGAGTGGAATAGCCCCGAAATAATCACATCATTAAGAGGATTCCTAGGTATTATAGGTTACTACAACATATTTGTTTGAAACTATGCACAAATTGTGTGTGCATTAACAACACTATTAAAAAAAGATTCCTTTAAATTGAGTGAAGAACCTAAATCCTCTTTTAAAAATATGAAAACCCTAATGGCATCCACTCCTATTTTTGCAACCTAGAATTTCACAAAACATTTATCCTTGAATATTATGCTTCAGAAATATGGATAGAATTCATGCCCATGAAAGATAAACATGGACTATTACCTTGTAAATTTGAATATTAAAACTAAATTATCAAACAAAATGTATATAAGAAAAATAAATGTTGGAAATACTGCTTTCCTTCGTAAAATTGAAGCAATACTTGTTGGGAGCCAAATTTCTCAACATTTGATGTATTCCATAATCAAAAGAACGTTTCATAGGAATAACTAAAATGTGTGAGAAAATCAAAGGTTTTCTACTTTGGCATTCTTTATAAAAATGGTGAGTAAAATTTGTCTATAGATAGATGATCAAGAAAACATTAAATTGATGCTACACTACGTGTAATATCCGTAGTTATTCCCAAATTGATATAGGAATTTGAAATTGAGTCAAAATCCCAAGGATAAGGAAGCTAATAAAGGATGTTGAAAAAAACAAGGTAGCAAATACAAATTTTACATGGGATAATAGCATACTATGGTAAAAACAAAGGCTACAAGTTTGTACAACAAGGAAAATCCACTTCTATTTTCTATGTAGATTCTTCCCCAACCACAACTTTTCCCATTAAATCACAAATATTTGTGTTATTTAAAGATGTTAGAACATAACTGCAAAATAAAATAAAAAACATTACTAAGATCTTGGTCTGGAATAATTTACTTTTCATCTAAAGCCCTTTGTGTGTCTAAGGTTTTGAGGAAACATATTTTAAATGACCACAATTCCCACAATATGGACAACAATCTCTATTATGACCCGATTTATAAAATATTACATCCAAGATTCATATGATGGCATTTATTTGAATAAAATCAAGGTACTCTACCAAAAAATATATGCATCGATGCAGGTTATTTATAAAAGACACACTAGTGCACATTATAAATTATAGAGCACCAAAGAAAACCTTTACTAAAACCTCTGACGAATATAATTTTTTAATTATAGTTAATATTCGTTATAAAATTCGCCCAAACCACCACTACCTTAAACAAATTTCTAATCTTGTAATGCTAAAAAAAACTTCTATAACCTCCCTACTCATAATCAAGGCCAATGTTAAATTTTTGATGGAAACTTATCTTGGCCATAATCAATCCTAGTGTTATTTTTTTATGATGTCAATCCACATGAAAGGTAACAACATCAACTTATTTCACAAATATTTCTAGAACCATATCTTAAATGTTGGGTTAATAAAAAGAAAAAACATATGTACAATAACACTAGCCTAATGGTTTAACAATGAATTTGATTTTCAACTAGACGAGGTGGAAGGGACATGTGGCACTTATCTAGGATGACAAATTTTATAATGGCATGTTGTTGGTGAACCATGGGAAGTGGACCTAGTGATAGGACCAAGAGAGTCCACACATAAGAAACAAAAAAAAACTAGATAATATGCAGAGGAAGCAGACAAAAACTTTGATTTATCTCTCTTTATTACAAACAAAATTTCTTTTACACATGGAAAATTTTTGGTGATCAGAATCATCTAGCGATGGAGAGCCTTGCCAAAAACTCACATTGCTTCATGGTGAAAACTTGTCTTCCATAAATGACTATTGAACCATTGAAATTTCACCCTATCAGCACATCAACTTATCATCACAATTGTACATTCTCATGTTAGAACATTGGAATATAAGATATTTGTAACTCATGTACATTGGGACATTGTATCATCAAAAGATATAATCCTTGACCATCAAAACTTCAATAATTCAGATAATATGAAAAGTGATACATGTGTATATAGGTTGTTTTTTCAAATGAAGGGTTCTCAAAATGGCAGTCCAAACTTCATGCAATAGCATTAAACTAGTTCAATGAAAAATTAAAATGGGCCTATGGTCCTCCCTACCATCTTATCTAAACTAATTTGATGATGACCTTCATTCCTGCTACTATACACTAATCTAATATGATTTGACGAATTAGTAAATGTGGAGGTTAGTGAAATAATTTGTAAAAATTGAGGGTCTAATACCATGTGGAAATGCAAGATAAAGATCTAGTTACAAGATATTTCTCACAAGATTTCACAAGGAAGAAAAATAGAGAGAAGAATAATGATACTGAATACAACAGAAGTGGAGAATGAAGCATAAATATTTTTCATGCATTATTGGTCAACATAGTGTGGAAATAACATCTCCAATTCTATGAGAAAAGATGTTAAGAAGCAGCACTCGAAATAGATCTTTCTACTAAGATAATTCTCACAAGCATACACAGGAAAAATAGAGAGATGAAAATAGATTGAATCACATGAATTAAGATATGAATATTGGAGTGTATCCTTCCATGAATAATTATTAATAATAGTTTGCATAAATAGTACATCCCTCATAGATAAAATCGATTTGTATTGGAGACAACACATCAAGCTCAGGAAGATAGACTTACTAAATATGATAATCCCCTGTAGGTGGCTAAAGCACTTCCCAAATAAGTCAAGGACCTCATGAATTAGAAAAATCATGAGTGAGTTTTCAAGTATGATGGAAAAAAATGCTAATCCTAGAATATGGAGAGAAAATCATGGCAGTTTGGTTGGAAACAAAAGATAGTAGTTTCCTAGTTGACTAGATTTACCTTATCCACTAAAAAGATGGAATAAAGCAGTAAAAGACAGAATATATAGGAAAACATAGTTATTAATTTTGGAAGTCAATAAAGTAGGCATGATGAATCTAGAATCAATATTAAAATGCTCTTGGGGTATATGGCGAGTGTTGACCATGAGGTGCAAGTGGATGCCAACTATCTAGGCTAGTGGTTAGGAAATCAGTAAAAATTGATTAAATATTTTATCCTAAGTTATGTAGTGGGTTTATTATATTCACACACCCCCATTTAAGTTCTAATTTATGATGGTATGTCAAAAATATAGGTGTATATAGGGCCCAGTAACAAGGATATGGTCACCCTTTACAATTATTCATGTCCATAAAATTGAGGAAAGAGGAATAACCACATGTTGAAATCCTCCCTCAAGAAAGGACAAGGAACAAAATTTTAAATCCTCACTTGAATGTGTTGAATGAACTTATTCTTGGTGAAATACTTGATGAATAAATCGTGAACTCCACGATCATGCGCTGAAATATAGAATTTGCAAGAAAGAAGTGGAGAGATTCCTAGTATCTCATCAATTGATGAAGGAGCATTATATGAATGCTTCTTGTTTCTTTCAAAATCTGATATACAAACATAATTTGAAATGGAAAAGGTATCCATGCATACTCCTTCTGAAAGAGTACAAAAATTAACACAACTTTTTACACACTCAATTCCCTGAATAACTACAAAATTGTGATGTGAATCACAGTTCATTCTTCCAATATTATGTAGCACCTTTCTATATTTGACATAAGGATGAGAAAACTTTGATATATTAGAAACATTAGAATATGGAACAACAACGACAAAGGCTTCAATGAATCCATGAGTATATATAGCCAACTAGCAAAAGTATTAACAACTGGGGAAAACTGATGAGTGTAAAAATATAAATGATGAATGGACTTGAGATCTGAACCATACATGTTTAGAAAAGATCCAAACATGTGTAATATTAGTCCAAATATGACTAAGGTCATGGATAACCAACCAGTGAAAGATAAGACATACTTCAAACCGTGAAAAATAAGTAACATTGCATAAGAGACCATGTCATGACATGTATATCATCATGCAAATATGCTTCTAAATAATAATTATGGAATGACAAATAGATTCTCAAACACAAGTTAGTTTCTAGTGGAAAAGCACAACTATTGAGAGATGAATCTATGAGACTGATAGGTGGATTATAAAATAAAGGATATGATATTTATGATTGTGATATAATCAGAAAATGAATCTATATCAGAGACATGCGAATTTTTTTTTACTCTAGCACTCAAGGAATAATTTATATTACCTTGGAACTACGCATTATGACAGTGTTCTAAGAATCAACATGCTTCCCTAACTCATATGGAACTTCGATGTTGTGCTTCTCAAGAATATGAGACATGATGTCCATATTCTTCTTGAAACATTTCTTCTCTAGATGAAATCCTTTGCTGGAATAAGAACACTTAGATGTGCTCCCTTTCTTCTTAAACTTCATCATTAAATCTTCATGAGTAGGATTAGAACATTCATCTTCAATTTCTAACTTTGGATTCTTCTCTTTCACAATTTTCTTTTCTTTGGATTTAGTATTATTGCTTCCTTCAACCTTGAGAGCATGATCCTTTCCCTTGGGATATTTAAGACCACCCATCTAGATCAATTTTTCTTGGTCCTTTGTTAGTGAATTAAAGAAAGTACACAAAGAAAGAATTTTCCAATTAGAAACAACAATCCTAGCAGCATGAAAAGTAGACACAAAAATTGAGTATTCATGATCCAATTTAGAAAGAATGGAAATGATTAATTGATCATATTTCTTCTTGATCCCGTAATGGTTGAGCATTAGAACAATTGACTTGAATTTGGTGAATAAACCCTCAATAGTATTGAAACTGATTGGACTCATTGAGAATAACTCAATCTCCAACTGATGCTCTCTTAACTCATCTTGAACTCCAAAGAGATACTCAAGTTTGCTCCATACTTTGTTTGGAGTGGTAAAAGCATCTATATGAAAGAGAATATTAGGGTATATAGAGAGGCAAAGTAATCCATGGGCTTCATCCAACCTATTATGCCACTTAGCTTTCTCAATCACAACATTAGGCTCATTCTCCAAGGCTAGAGTAACTCTGTATAGTCCCTTAATGCACAATAGAATGCCAATTTTAGATTTACATTCATGATAGTAGAAGGGAGTTAATATTATAGATGAAGAATAATCCATACTTCTGAATTGATGTGCTCAAGAAGAAGGTATCTGCAACCTGTAAAAATATAAGCTAGGAGAAAATGTTGTAAACTAAACAATCTCTTTTTTAGACAAGGATAGGAGACTGGATGTGCTCCTCAACTATGTATAACTGGAGAAACCTTGTGATATGATACCATGTAGGAATAGTATCTCCAATTATATGATAAAATATGCTAAGAAGAGGCACTCGAAATATATCTTTCTACTAAGATAATTATCCCAAGCATACACAGGAAAATAGAGAGAAGAAAAGAGATTGAATGACATGAATGAAGAGATGAATATTGGAGTGTATCCTTCCATTAAATAATGATTAATAGTAGTGTAAATAAATAGTACATCCCTCATAGCTAACATGTATTTGTATTGGATACAATTCATTAAGTAAAGAAAGATAGACTTACTAGATATGATAAACTCCCATAGATGGCTAAAGCACTTCCCAAATCGGTCAAGGACCTCACGAATTAGAAAAATCATGAGTGAGTTTTCAAGTTTGATGGAAAAACATTCTAATCTTGGAATATGGAGAGAAAATCATGGAGGATGGGTTGGTCACAAAAGATAGCAGTTTCTTAGTTGAGTAGATTTACCTTATCCATAGAAAAGCTGGAATAAAGGAATATAAAGATAGAATATGCAGGAAGGAGAAGTTGCTAACATGGGTAGTCAATTAAGTGGGAAGGATCTAATCATAATTAGAGTAAAGGCACTCATGGGGTATATATTCCAAGTATTTACCAAGTGCTCCAATTGGATGCTAACTATCTAGGCTAGTGCAATGAAAATTAACCCAAAATGATTAATATTTGTTATCCTAAGTATGGAGTGGGTTTAAAATATTTTAACATAATTACAGTCTACATTTTTCTCGTTAATTAGTTTAAAAACATTCTAGAAATATAGTACAGTTGCAACTTATAGATTACATACACTAATATTTTCTCTTTGAAATTCAAAATATCCATTGAACAAGGATTTGTAAATATATCTACAAATTAATCTCAAGATCTACAAAATTCTATAAAAATTTTATGACTATTTACTAGCTCTCTTATGAAATGATACCTAATGTCTATGTGATTACTCTTTTTATGAAACACGCTATTTTTTTACAATGGAATTTTGAGTTGTTGTCACAAAAGATATTATTTGGTCTTCCTACTCATGCAACAAGTCAAACAAAGTCTATCACTTCCAAACTATTAGATCCGTTGTTTCTGTTAGTTCCTCATACTCTACTTCAGGTAATGATAGAATCATATAGGTTTCTTCTTCAATGCCCATTCTACTAGAACTGATCCAAATTGAACACATGTCTTTATGTTATTTTTGATTCATTTTCACTACTAACCTAATATCCAACCTAGTTGATATTAAATACATGATACTTCCAACCCTTTTATACAGAGTTGGATCATCACTTGAACCCTTATAATATTTACTAATCTTTGTTCGAGTAGAAATAATTATTAATGTTGGATTACAATTCACCAGATCTTAAATATTCTCAATATTTTAATGTAGCTACCACTTTCCCTTTTCAGCCATAGATTTAACTATATTGAACACAATGAAAGTATTATGAATTCTTCTTCGTGAAATATACTGAGGTATTTGAATTATAATCATTAATCGAAGTAAGAAAAATAAATATGTCTAGCTAATTTAGGTGTTTGCATTGGCCCCACATAGGTCTACATGAACAAGCTCCAAAGGAATTTTTCTCTATATGATACACTTATATAAACTTCTCTCTCTTGTGTTTTTCTTTAATATATACCTCTCGTATGTGTATGTTGGTAGTTGAGTGCATAGAAACCATCTTATCATTTGTTTCCTTTGTAGTAATTATAATCCACTAAACTGTAGATTCCCATACCTCAAATGTAATATCTTGGACCAATATAGAATATTGGATTTGGAAGCATTAATAGAGCCAAAATTTTCATTTTTCATAGAAGTGGAAACATTTTTCTCTTTGTCATGCCCATCCTAGCTATCAATTGCTTACTTCGACATTTATCAATGATTGTATTATTCCTAAAGAACAATCTATACTTCTTCGCTATCATATATCCAAAAATCAATATATTTCATTTTAGAGATAGCACATAATATACATATATTTTCACCATTCTTGACAGGCACAAATATCACCCTTTTCCATTAATAATGACCTTATTATGAATTCCGAGTTTTTAACATTGTTGGATAGACTAGAAAATAACTCATTGTTTCTAGCTATGTGATGTCTATAACATTATCAAGAAACCATATATACTTTGAACTTTGTTGAGTGGTATCATAGATAAAACAAATACTAGATTTTGATTAACTTCAAGATCCTCAATGATGTCTGCAAACTACTTACTAGCATCTTCTTGCTTCCTTTTGCATTAGTTAGAAAACTATCGAAACGTTTTACAATAATAGCATTGCACTTTAAATTTATCATAGCTCTCAATACCTTGTTTCGAACTTTTTATACTACTTCCCCTTAAGCTATGAGGGTTATGCTATTATTTTTTATTAGATTCTGAATATTCTCTATTGTCTCTTTGTTCAAAGTTTTTCCTCCTCTAGCTCTATTATTTCGACTTCCTCTACCAATTATTCCGATAACTTATAACTGAGATTTAAATGCATTCTCCAAAGAACCATCATCAACTCTAATCATTCTATATTCATGTGCTACTAGGGAATCGATCAACTCATCAATATGGATTTGACTGGTGTCCTTGGACTCCTCTATGGATACAACCAAAAATAGAAACTTCTTTGGAAAATTTATGAGCACCTTCTAAATCATTATGTGATATGACAAGTATTCACCATACAGTCTTTGCTGGTTAACAATGCTAATAACTTGAGTCATGAACTAATCCACGGTTTTAGTCTCCTTCATCTTCATATGCTCAAAATTTTAGCTTAAGCTTTGCAACTTGACCATTTTCACCTTGGATACACCTTGATAAATTGTATAAAGAATGTCCCAAGCCATAATTCAAGGTTGAACATTTGACACCTTAGTAAATATCATGTCATCTAAGCCTTCTCGTATAACACCAAGATCTTTACTACCTCTATTTCTATTGTCCCTCAACTAATCTAACTCAACAATTGATAGATCCAAATCTACTCCCTAGTCATTGGAATCTAGATACCCAACAATCACAATACCACAAATCTCTTGAGAATGCAACAACGCTCTCATTTGAATAGACCATGTAACATAAATTTTGTTTGTCAATATTGGGGACCAATGGATGCACCTAAATACTATTTGAAGCAAAATCAAATATTTTTCCAAGTGTCTATTCTCTCCCAGTGAAATAATAACCAAATGTAGGAGGGAAAGAATGCTTACCATAACTGATACCAAGTTATTACAACAAGAGAGTGAAACAACAAACACAAACAAAACCACAGAACACAGAGAGGATGTGGACCAAAGCTCTATTTCATCTTTCTTTACTAACAAAAGACATTCCTTTTGTAGATGAAAAATTTATGATGAAAGGGATCATCTTGGGGAAGAGAGCCTTTATAAAAAATTGAACTTATTCATACCAAAACTTGTTTCCACATTATAAATATCGAACTATTAGACCTTTTTCCATATTAACATATTATTCTATCAACACACATGTATATCAGTTTGATGAAACATTTTAATATTCAGTCTTTGGAACTCTTGTACATCAAGGCATTGCAATATTAGCACATTCGATCACCAACAATCAGAACTTTATCGCTTAGGGTAATTTGGAAAATGATACTTATTCACATTGGATACTTTTTCAATGAATGGTTCTCTAAAATGACAATCTAAACTTTGCAAGGAAACATTAAATTAGTTAGCTAAAAAATTAAATGCAAGGTATGGAATTCCCTTCTATTTACTTTAAATTGATTTGACGATGACTTGCATTCCTATTGTTGCATAAGGATATGATATGATTCAAAAAAATTGGTAATGCAGAGCTCAGTGAAATAGATATAGTCAACACCCAACATGGTGGGTTTTACTACATATTATAGGGAGAGGAACTTGGCATTTCACTTGCACTGTCATTCTGGAAGCTCCCGATAAAAAAGAAAAGCATTGATGTATAACATACAGAATATGATAGGAAGGGCATGATGAGAGACACTAGTATATGTCGAGGGTCCTAGTATGTCATTTAATTCCAGAATAGAGGGGTAGATTACATAGTTCACCAATTTATAGGTTTCAACACCTTTTACCAACACTTTTTGGTTGAAAGAGTAGTGAAGAATACTAGTGATATTCTTTCAAACATGGATTTCACTACCACTATGTAGATTTATGAGATAAATGGCTTAAGGAAGACATTGATGAGGTAGATATGTACACTCTAAAAATAAGGGGTGGAGGGGGACCCCATTCTAGAAATGGAAGGATTTTCATTCCTCTATGCATTTATAGATAGCACTCAAAATCCCCACATGAGTGGATGGATTTTACTCCAGGTGTAAGGAATCCAATATGTTTAATGTACCCAAAAATATCATACTAAAAAGGAACTTGAATGTTTTTTTTGAAATAATGATTAGTTCCCATACAAAAAGTTTATTTAGATCCAACCTCGTAGTGATAGTTATTTAATAACAGTTACAGAAGGGAAAGTTATATAATATATTAATGATTCCTATCATATTTCCTACATATGAGTTCCATCGATTTTGTACAAATATGATTCAATGCTATAGCACGTGATTTAATTTTCTTAAGTTATAACATGAAGGGGAGTATGACATGTTTATATACTGAAATGCACTTGATTTCCTTTGTGTAGATGATATAATATTATAAATTGTTGTATACAAACCTATTTTGGTCAGATCATCACATATAAATAATAACACTAACATAAATAGTATAATATATTGTAATCTAAGGTTTCATTTTATCTTGAAACGCTCCTTTTATCTTGAAACACTCCTTTTATCTTGAAACACTCTTTCAAGCATGGTTCTATGCAACATTGTTGTTTGCAAAGTTGTCACCTTATAAGGTGAAATTTTTTATTTTTTTTTTTAAGTATAAAGAAACTAAAGTGATACAATCATATTTATTAGTGATGAATGGTGCATTTACTAAGCCGAACATGATGTGTTCTATATTACATGAAATTTGTAGCATTAGCATGAGGATCATTGCACAATTACAACCATCAACATGGTATATTAAACCCATGAGAAGTGTTTTTACTTAACCTTACCACTATTATCAATACTTCATAATTTATTAGAAGATGATACAGGTGTAAGTTTATGAATTCGACAATTAAATCAGAGAAATCACCAATGGTTTTGATTTTGGTTTCACTTTAACCTAAGTTTTCACTTGGTGTTGTCATTTGATCTATTGGCAAGGGTAATTACGGTTAATATTTTTCACATTCAAACTAGTGCTTACCCTTTTGTACCTAGACATGAGTCATCAACACTCCTTATTCATGTAGTTCATATTTCTATTATTTATATCCAACATATTCACCTAATTATGGTAAATATCCAACACTTAGAGGTCGTTAGCCTTTTTATTATCTGATTTTATGGTTTAAATTTAGAACTTCATGCCATTAAAGGAGATTAAAAAATTAAAATAAAATGGAAATTATAAAACTGTAAAACATGACCCATTAAAGGAGATTAAATACTAAAACAGAAGTTCTTTGAATCGAGAATAAGTGCATCAAAATAAACAAGACTCGTCAAAGAATCAGCCAGACAAACAATAAAAGAATACCGTTAAAACAATAGCAGAATAACAACTATTAAAAATGAAACCCTGGGATGTAAAATGCTTCCGGCTGAACTGTGAAGATGTGGAAATTTACGAGAGTTCAGTCGAGCATAAAATTAGGCTCCGACCCATTGCCGTGAGGCTCGAGTTCTGGTTCAGATTGAGATTGAGAAGTCGTGGCAACACTATTATTATTATTAGAAGTCGTGGCTGTGGCTGCGCGCCCAGTATTGTTCTTGTTCTTGAGGACATTATAACTTCTACGGCATGGACGTAGTGGCCCATCCAAGACATGCCGATTAAAGAATCGTAGGTGCTGCGGCTGTTGCTGCGCGTGGCTCTGGTTGTTGCGGACAGTATAACGACGGCACCGTACTTGCTCTTCCAACAATTGCAGATTCAAGGATCGTAGCTCATGCTGAGCCTGTGCCTGTGCCTGTGGGTGTTGCTGTTGCAGCCGTTTCCAGTTTCTAATCCTTCCAATATTAGTTCTCCTGTTGGTGTTGTTTAAGCTCAGTCCTTCCAATTGCTCTCCTAGATCTACTGCGCCTGTAAATGGTGGTGCTTCTACTGCACCTGTAAATGGTGCTTCTTCCGCCATTGAGCCGGGATGCAATAACGACGCTGATGCGGCCTGTTGATCATCTTGTACGAAGTGAGGCTGTTCAGATTCCACTGAACTTTTTTCCATGTTAATTACTTCTTCCACAAATCGAATTGATTTCAGACCTTATACAATTCGTCTCGCTGTCCTTCAGATCTCTATCAGATCTCTATGTACTGAACTTGCAATTAAAAACATATACTTTTAAGCCATCCAAAAAAACCAATAGTTAACTTCGTAATTAAAAAACATATACGAATTCAAACCATCGAACCAAGTCAAGCGTTCACTTCGCTGCTCAGTGTCGAGTTTGCCAGAGCGTTTTTGTCATTAAATAGAGGCGCCTTCCGTATGTATAGTATAGTATATATAAAGTCTAGACATATACACTGGCCCACTAGGGTACACACATGTCGGCTTCTAGGTTTTTTACAAGCTAATTTTTTAAACTGAATTTGACAAAATATGAACCTTGAGTGACTCACGTAATATACAATAAAATTTCATTAAATACTTATGTCCACATCATCTTACTAAATTATATATATATATATAAATAATATAATATAATATATTAT
>LPNX010637758.1:178323-257208 GCA_001517045.1 Pseudotsuga menziesii | reverse complement strand
TCACATTTGATGTTTTCTAGCTTCATAGCAACATAACTACTCTTTATCTTCTCAACTTAATTTACCAAACACTATTATTGGGCACAATATCCCTTTTTATTCTCTCCTTTCATTCCTTCTCCCATCAAATGTAACCTAAGTTTATTTCCATTTGAAACTAACAAGTATTATTTTTTTCATCATGAAAACCGTCGCTTAAGCGACACTTAGGAGGAAAACCGTCGCTTAAGCGACACTTAGGGGGAAAACCGTCGCTTAAGCGACACTCAGGAGGATAGAAATTTTAGCGCCGTCGCTTAAGCGACGCTTATGCCCATTATTTCAAAAAAAAAATTAATCTTTCTGATTTTTGGCACGGTTAAAATAAAAAATCCACGCGCCGTCGGAAAAAACCGTCGGATTTTGGATCAAAATCTAGTAGTGAAAGTGGATCAATGATGGGACATTCATCCAAGCAATCCGTTAAGAAAAGTTCCAGGCATGAATACTCAAAGGAAATTGAGCAAGTAAAGATGAAGCAGCCAGGGAAATGTTGGAAATGCGGAGGACATCATTTATGCCGGAACTTCCCAACGAGGGAACATAAAGAGGGCAGCATCCACAAAGTTTCGACTTAGGGATGAGCCAAAACCTGAGAAACAGCGGGAGAACCTCATGGAAGCCGAGGGTCTTGGTCCTGAAAGTTCAAGTAAATAATTGAATGTGGAACAGATCTGCAAAATTTTGAAATTTTGATGTGCAAATTGTATATGTGTTCTTATGTATTGGAAAATCGAGGACGGTGTTATTCCAAGGGGGAGGGGATTGTAATGCCCCGGTTTTGACCCCGATTACATTAAAAAGGTACATGATGTATATATTGTAATTAATCATGGTGTGGAGCTGAAGGAAAAATCCCCACCATCGATTTGGTCATGTATGTTTCAGCAATAGGGATCGTTGCCGATGGTATATCGTGCTATATGGCACATTATAGTTTTGGCATCATGTAAATATGCACATCAATTAAAATAAACCTATAGCTAGCTACGACGGTGCAACGTTAAATGAAAGGGCATGATTCCTAAGGTTAAGGGGGGGGTGTCCAACCTATGGGGGTCATTGGGAGTCTGCCATGTGTTGACCACCCATTTAATTTCTGCTATTTGGGAGCAGTTATTGCTAAGTAGTGGTGGGTGTGGCAGGACTGTAAATCCTTGCCCACATACCCACTCCACTAGCGGACTCTTCCTCTTCACATCACGTGGGGCAGAAGAAAACACTCATTCCACTGTTCCACGATCCCACTTCTTCATAGGTTTTGGGTCTATCTCACTCTCACGTAGAAGGGTGCTAGTTTTCCTCCCACCGCGAGTTGTTCTGGTAATCCTCACGCAAAGAGATTCTACTTCCTCATGCATCATTTGGGTTCTCCATCGTGGTTCCTCATGCAGAGAGCAAGGGTGTACCGATTTGTCCTTTAGCGTTCAGGCTGGGGTGGGTATTGTTCCTACGGTTGTGGTCGGTGTGTATGTTCTTCTCAGGAATGGTTGAGGGTCTGTTTACTCCTCCATTGTCGACTGTGTAGGTGTGTCGTGGCTTCATTGTTGAGAACGGGCTATTGTTTCCCCACGTTGGTTGATTGTGTCTCCCCTTATGTTTTGGGGGTCTACATATGTGTTTCCCCTGTCCAGGCTGAGAATCAGACCTTTTCATCTCCATGTGGGATTTGTTGTGAGTTTGTGTTTCTCCCGTTGCTGCAGTGGTAAAAGCGTGGCTATTGTCTTCCCCTGTTTTTTTGGGTTGCTGTGTATGCAAATACCTTTTTGGGTTGCTGCCAAGTTGTTTTGGCCATGCTAGGGCCAAGAACAACTCTGAGTCGTCTTGTTGACTTGAGCTGTGTTCACCTTGTCATTTGGGGTTGTCACCCTATTCTATTTATTTCCTCACGTAGTTGTGGACTATTTGTTTTATTGCGGTATGCATTGGTTGGTCTTCGAAATGTTGAGAGTAGGATTAGAGGCTAGGTATGCTTGAGAAAACTGGTGTTTGGATCCACTTAGACAGAGTTATACTGTTGGCTTTCTTCTCCACAACCGTTGAAGAGTTTAGGAAAGGGAAGTCAGGGCCTAAGGGACTCTGAAGCAGAGAAATGACTGATTCCTGGTGTCGGGTGTGTAGATGTCTTAGAAGTCAGGTTAACTCTGGTGTAGGTGTCATTAGCTCTTTAATGACACCACCAGCTTAGCATTTAGCCTTTCCTAGCTCCTTGACAGCCTGATAAACCCTACTATGTGGGTTTGGATGATTTGTGTACCTTGGCTATGTGTAAGCCTGCTTTGACCCTTATTCCTTGAGGAATCATTCCCAGCTCGGGGGTGGCAGTGTTGCTGAGAGATTGATGAGCACGCTGGCCTATGGTTGGGTGGAACGTTGCAGCGACGTAGCTGGTTGCTGGACGAATTCTTTTTAAGATGAGTATTCTTGACTATTCCGTCTCTGAATTTATATTTACTGATTAATGAATATGATGAACATGTGGTATGCTTGAATGAACGTATGTTTGCTTCCACTATGTATATGAAGGATCTTGCATCTTAGTATGTTTTATGTTTTAATCTTTATATTTCAGCATTATATGCATGTTCATGTTCATGGGGCTATTTGCTCAGAGGTTTTTATTTTTTTGGTAGCATCTTCCTCACCGATCAGAGGGTCGGAAACGTTACTAATCTATTCTATTCTAGTTTACTTTATCCCTGTGGGGATCATATTTTAAGTTAGAGCAATGTATTGTAACTATTCATACTAATCTTACAAATAGTTGTTTCAATTTCATACGCATATTCACAGCAGAAATATTATCAAATAAACCTTTGATATAATAAAACATTCATTACTCATTTCATACACAGATATTTACATAGAAATCAAAATCATTCATAACCAAAGAATAAATTTATAGAAGTTGTAACAATCTCACAATTGTGTGGCAACAAGAAGAAGTAATTCCACATTGTAAAACTCCAGACATCTCAAGAAAATTCCTGTGTAGGTTTTTCCCAGCAAATAGGTCCTTCTTTATTAGCAGAAAAATGAGTTCTCTTACAAAATAGTCCAGCCCTTTTTTGTGCTAGCAAAAGTCCTTTTACTCTACTCCCTATCTCTATTTATATTACAATTACAATTTGTCATATAGTGATTCCTCAAAGGGATTCCAAAATTTGTTTTCTAGTGCTTTACATTAGGAAAATGCCAAAAATATATAATAATAAAAAAAATTTCAAGTGGGCCCTTCCAAGCTAGAAACATATTCTCCCCATGCATTATCCTCTTCTATACTAGTCTTGTATTTTATTGGCTCTAGCGCTTTCACAGTCACTTCATGCATTGACATTTTTGTCTCTACGTGTGTCACTTTTTCTAAGGCATACCTACACATGTCCTTTAAAATGTAAGTGTTTACAGAAGCCTGCCCAACACAAGTGTTAAGATCTTCTTCTTTGAATGATTCTATTTTCTATATGTATTGTATATCTTCTTGCATCTTGTCATCCAAATATGCCATATGTTGGTCCCTTCTTGGAAGGTCTGTGATTTTTGGATCCAAAGGAATCTAGAATTTCTCGTGGAATTGAAGTATCCTTTTGTATAAGTCCTCGCATTTTTCCACAGTTTTGGAAATTTCGTTGCTTAATCTCAAGGAGGCTTTCCTGCAAAAATCTAGGAGTGCCATTTTTTATTTTATGCCTACTGTTGTCTTTTGTGGAAAATGCTCAGGAAACTTTGAGTTAGCTTCTACCTAGGTCAACTGGATTTTGACCTTCTCTCTGACTTCCATCAGTCCTTGTTTGAAATTTAGTGATTATGTTGCAATCACACTTAGTTTTGTCATTATCAACCTCACTTTATAGATCTCATCAGTGAGAGTAACTTGAGCTTGATATATATATCTTTGAATTTTGCAAGCTTGGTCACAAAATATATCTTGCTTCTTCTCGTTAGCTATCTTCAGCTGATCCTCTAGAGATTCTTTCTGCTTCACCAATTCTTTTACTCGGTTTTCAATTCTTCTACCTGTTGGATTTCCATGGACTCTTTGGACTCCAGCTGGGAGATTCTGGCTTCAGAATCATTTATCTTTCCCTCCATTATTACTAATTGCACATTCAGTGCCTCCTCTATTTCCAAAGTCTGGTAATCGCCTAAGATCCTTTCTTTTTCAGAGAGGATGGAGTCATGCTTCCTTTTTAAATCTATGCACTCTTCTCATAGTTTCACCAGACTATCCTTCAACTTAAAAATATTCTCCTTGTTGTGCTCCACCTCGTCCATCAATAGGTCAACATTCTCAGCATTGGCCTATGCAGCTGCTATATTTACTGAGGCCATTGATTTGAGGTCTTTGTGAGTACCCTCCATTATGGTGTCCTCGGTGAATGTGAACACGTCAGCTTGTGTGCCCATATTTAACTGCTTCTCTAACCTTTATGTGATGATTTTTCGATGATGATGGTATCTATGTGAGCCACCGTGTGCTTATTAGATGGAGTAAATGGAGTAAGCCCAAGCTCTACAAAAGGAATCTGACTGCCTATGATTGTTCCACTTGATGAAGAAGGAGGTTCTGGGTCCACTGGGTCATTTTGGAATGCCTCTCGATCCAAATCTTCTTGAATCCTCTCCTCTTCTTCTTTTCTTCTTAGTTCTTCAGTCATTTCCTCTACTTCCTTTTGTGATCTTTCTTCTTCTTATTTCTTTAACATCTCTTCTTCTTATCGATTCTGAGCTTCTTCTGCTTGCTTTCTCTCGGTTTCTTCTTTCTATTTTTCTCAGCCTCTGCCTCCTACAACCTTAGAGCTTCCTCCTTCTGTTTATGAATCTTTATTTCCATAGTAGTGCTTCCATATTTACTTCCAATGGCACTACTGTTTTTTTTAAAGTGGTTTCCTAACTCATTCAAATTGTTAGCTCTTCTGAATACATCTTCAACCCTGTTGAAGAAATATGAGTATTCATAATGTACTTTTACATTTGTGCAATAATCTACGACCTTTCCTCTATTATCATTTCTCTGAAAACTTTTCTCTCCTAAATGAAAAGTTTCCAGCTCTTTCACAAAATCCTTGGCTCCCTTCACCTTGGAGAACTTTGTCCTCCGATGCAGAAAGGAAGTGGGAAAAATATTATCTTTTTCATGTCATGTAGGAAGTTGTCAATCATGTTTAAGAACACTTTTCGTACGACATCTTTGTGGACTACATAGTCCATGGCGTACTTTGGTAGAAGGGATGGAGCCCTAAAACATCCAGAAATTCTAAGGTATGTTCCTTCCTGAGAGAAATAGTAGTATCCATACTTGTTGATAGACTCCATGGCGTTATCAGATATGAAGTTGGGTTCTTTGAGGAAAATTATCTCATAAAGAGGCATCGAAAATTCTTTACAAATGAGTTTGTAAAATCCTGTGTACTTATGGGCCTAAATAATTGGATAAGCAACATAAACAGGAGATTCAATCTGGGTCCAAATGTACCAAACCTTAGAAAAAGGGTGCCTACACACAATGTAGTCGATAAGGTACGATTACATATAAAACTTAGACCTCTTCTGAGTTATAGCTCCCTGTGCGGCTGCTATGTAGGATTACAGGTTGTCTAATATGATGTCCACCCAGTTAAAAATTGCACCCTCAAAGGCTATATAATATATTACAGGAACCCAATTCAATTTATACATGGTTCCATTGGCTCGGCCAAAAATTCTGTTCACGATCAAAACTATGATTATGAATGGGGTTCATAGGCTTTGGGACTCATAATCCCCACTTGATTTTTGGTGCAACTATTTCCCTAGAATTATAATTCTCTTTTCACATTCCAAGGGATCAATATTTATCCCTTTAAACCACTCATTGGTCATGATGACCTATGGAGGGGGTATCTTGTAGGCCAATTTTATGTAAGCTATATTAAGTGAAGCAAAAGCTTCCCCTTTAATGTTAGATATGATCCTTGATGTGGTATTTTTCTGGGGCAGAATCCACCCAATAACCTCTCAGTAAGGAAATAGCTCTGGGCGAGTAACGACTTTAGTGAGTCCTGACTTTCTTATGTTTTGGTATATGATCATCTCTTCGAGACCAGCATCCGAGATGTTCTGATATCAGATCATGTGATAGAGTTCTCCCCATTTGAATTCAGGAGAAACTCCTATGATAGCCTTGGTATCTTCTAATTTGGTTTTCGTCCTAGAGATGAATTCCACATCTAATTTTGGTTCACTTGCCTTCACCTTATTTTTACTACTCCTTTTAGGCATTGTGTGAATTTGTTGTTTTAAAATATGTTCTCGGTAAGGTAATCCTTCTTGGTGAAAATAGAACCTATGATATACGTCCATGAGCATCATTAGAAGTAACTTATTAATACCGTAATTGTTTTGAATAATCAAATGCATCATTGTACTGAGGTATCATATACAAAAGAAAAACTACTACTTGTGTAACCAATCTCAGAAAACCTACATTGGACCTCAAAATTGGACAATGCAATCATTTTCCAGTTTTAGAATTGGGAGGGCAACCAAAGTTATATATCCATTGCTAATCATTCAAAATGCAGTTGTGTAGGATGCAGAGAAGTGTTCCATTTGAATTCACTTGACCAGTTAATGAACTCGTGGTGTAGTAAAAGGAAATGCAATTACAAAGTTCAAATGAAAACCTATCATCCCATATGCATGTGTTGTTGTGCAAGCTTTAAACCTGTTGCCAGCTCCTCTAACTCTCCTTCTTCACTTTAAAACAATAGTAATTTACCAAGACAATTTTGTAAGTAAGGACCTTATTGTTTATTCTATTATGCAATTCACTTGCAAGTTAATTAATGTTTGTTGATTCGCATACATGTTAATGGAGGTGATGAGTACACCATTTAGCAAAAGAGTAGTAAATATCACTTTCAGCTCTTTAACACTATTAACAAGCCTAGAATAGAATTTTTTATAGTTCCTTTGATGAAGTTCACAATCTTGATTCCCAACCCTTTTACTTATTAACTTCTAATTTGTTGAGGCAAAGATGCTTCTACTCACAACATTATTTAAAGGTGGAGATGTGAAAAGAGAGCTAGGTGAATGTGTTGTATCGCTGCAACGACTCATCTCAAAACTGTGAAAGGAGGAAACTTGTAATCCTTTTAGTTTCATCAAATAAAATCGAGCGATTTTTTATGTAGTGCTCCCAGTAGCCTCTTTACTCTGTCAAGTTTACAGGGTGCTCGTCGTTCTGCATATGGGGTCGTCGTTGTGATATGAGGAGTAAAAATCATAAGTATGTGCACAAATGGCATTGGAAAATGTCCTCCTAATTAGAAGAGAGATCTTAGGCATAATCTGTAAACCCCGAAATCAGGAAATGAAGACGAGCTGAGTATTTTTTGGATTGGGCAGGTATTTTTATTCTAGCCTAGATTCAATGTGAAGTAAGGTAAAAAAATGATTCTATTAGAACTTTGATAAACCGGCTTGGTAAAAACTTCTCCCTGAAAAAATCAAACGAGTAACCAGTTCCCCAGTGAGCTAGTCATGAGGAAAAAGAACAAACCATAGGAAAAAAACTCCATGAAGGATGGGCCAAACGCTATGAGCAAAGTGTTTTTAAATGACCAGGTCAAAAAAAAACTTATGCCCTAAAGAGGTCTGTGTTCTACAGGTTTTAGTGCGAAAAAATCCGTGAGGCCAAGCTTGCCCTGAAAATAAAGCGTAATGGATTTTTGGCCTACGTAAATCCAATACAAGTTTAACCTAAATTATGGCAATGACACAGTGGAAAAAAATTCTACCATCTATGGAGGTTGCGGAACGGATAGGAGAAGGTGGGAAAACTCCTAACAAAAAAATGGAAAAAGCTACAATACCTCTACTCAAGATTCCATCATATATAAAATTTTAATCCTTAGAAAAAACAAAAGAGTACAAAAGGCAATGTGCCTACTTGTCAACTGTTGAATGGCCGCAGACTAGGCTAGATGGAATGGCTCCAAATGTCTTTCCTTGACTGGCTGCTATGAAAAATGACATTTCATGGAATAAAAAACCAAATGAAATAATACGTTTATATAGAAAAACTAACAAAATGTGTCATTAATGTGGTCACTGAGTTATTGAATGCAATGGTTAGGCGTTAAATACAGTGGGTGTCAAAATGATGTTTAGCACGATACACTGTCGATCTCCAAAAAAAAAAGGAACACCGACAATGTCGATGATACTCCTCAAAACCTTCTAATCATATCGGTGACGCTTCGCCTTCTCCCGCGATTGTTTCAGTGGGAAACGTTGAGTCTCTTTTGACCGTGTCTGTGGCAACTCACCAAATTCCTTCAATTGGCTTTGTCGATGTTTAGTTTATTATCCATTTTACTTTGGACATGACCATATTGGTGGAAAACTTTGAGTTTCCCCAAAAAACTTGGTAGCCTTTAACATTGACGACGTTTACCGAACTCCTCCGATCGTTTTGGCCTTGATTCAAGAGTTACTTCCGACAGTGTGGACAATTTTCTTTGAGTTACTCCAATACGACGAATGCAAAATCCTTCTTTATTATCTAGATGACCGTTTCAGAGAGACTGGCCGAGTTACTCTAACACATTGGAGAAACTGTGGCAAGTTGCTCCGATATGTTGGAGGGAAAATGTGAGTTTAACTTAGCCAAAACTTCTTATGTTCAAATTTTTAAAAAGAACCTAGTGTGCAGGATGGACTCCCTTGAGATGGAAAACTAGTCTAAGTAAGCTTTCAATCAAAAAAATATAAGGAGGGGCCCTAAAATATCAAATATTTTGGGGAAGCAGTTGCAGCAGCAACAATTGCAAACTTGATGGTAAACACAGATCTCTGAAAAAAATATCTTTAGAAAACAATATTGCTACATGGTACTAGATTTGTGAATATACAACAATTTGTTCAATGTATTCCTCGATATCCTTTAAAAAACTAGACTTATCTAGGGGTGTAACTTTTCTGCATCACATTGATTGTCATCTTTTGGGAGTAGGGTAACCAAAACCAGGAGTCTTTATAACTCTACTGGGGCCAAAAAGTGAAATTCATTTTACCTCTACCTTTTACTTGCCACTAGATATGACTCCATAGGATCGTAGCAAGGTTTAGACAGATGTATTCATATGTTCCTCACTCCCATGCTATCATCATTCTTTTGATGCTTTCATTAATGAAATTTGTCTTCTAATTCTTCCTTGATTGCTCTTTCCACTTTGAGAATTTGGTATGGGTTCTTTCATCCATAATATCCTTTTGTGTGAGTGATAAATGTGTTTCAATCTCACAAACAGAGAAGAACCTGTAACGTCCCCGACCCTCTGACCAGTGAAGAGGACGCTACCATGGCGTTAACCATCCGGGCTACTAGCCCCATGATCATGTGAAACCATAAAAATGCTGAAACAGAATGCATTGAAGTAGAACATACACAGATGCAATTATTTATCATACACACCGGAAGCAACATACATTCATACAAGCATTCATTCAACATGTTCATCATAATCATTAACAGTAAATAGGATTGCAGAAGTAAAATAGACAAGGTTACTTATCTTATAAGAACTCATTCCGCAACCCGCTACATCACTACAACGTTCCACCCAACCATAGGCCAGCGTGCTCCTTAATCTCTCAGCAACGCTACCACCCCTGAGCTGGGCATGATTCTCCAAGGAATAAGGAACAAGCAGGCTTACACATAGCCAAGGATACACAAACACAGCCAAGCCAACACAGTTGGGTTTATCAGGCCATCAACAAGACAACCAAGCCAACATGGTCAGGTTTATCAGGCCATCAAGGAGCTGGGAAAGGCTAAATGTTAAGCTGGTGAGCCCATTACAGAGCTAGGAACACCTACACCAAAACTAGCCTTACTTCTAAGACACCCACACACACCCAACACAAGGAATCAGTCCCTTCTATGCTACACAGTCCCTCAGGCCCTACCTTCCCTTCCAGTGCTATTCAGGGGTTGTGGAGAAGAAATCCAGCCCACTAGCTCTATCTGTGTGGTTTCCAAACACACCCGGTTTATCAAGCAATCCAATCCCCCATCCCTGCTCCCAACACAGTCTGAAGACCAACCATTGCATGCATGCAACTAATCAGCAATTACAGCTTAACAGGGGAAAATGACTCCAAACAATCTGTGTGTGAGGGAAACTTGCACCAGACCCCAAACGTAAAGAAGACCACAACAATCACAACATAAGGGAGACTACAGAAACACAACGAATCTTGAGGAGAATGGCAGCAACCATAACTCACGGGAAGAACAATAGTCCCAATCTCAACATCAAAATGATGGAAAATTACACGGCCATACCAATCTGTAAGAAGATCATACAGCCGAAAACGTGAATGGCCCTTCACAGGAAAGTCATGGATGAAAGAGCACGGCTCCCAGCTCGCTGTGTGAGTCAAAACCAGGAAAAATACTGTGCATGAGAATAATGAACAGACAATGGTCCCTGCGTGAGGATGAACAGCTCCGCCTATGCACGTGGATGAACAGAAAACGACGAGAATGCATAGTAGTCATTCTTCTGCCCAACGTGAGGTTCAATCCGCTAGTGGAGTGTGCGCATGGGCAAGGACTGACAGCCCTGCCACCCCCACTCCCAGCCATAACTGCCCCAACTAACAGAAGCAGTTTTTAATGGTGGTGGTTGGATAAAACAAGGAAAGATGGAAAAATCAAAACAGGGTGGTGACACATGGATTTTCTCTCATGGCTCAAGGTTTGACAATTTCCCCCACCCTTATCCTTGTGAAAATCATGCCCCTTCTCAATTTAGTTGCCGCGAATGTAGCTGGTTGGGTTATTTAATTAAAGATGCATATTTATATGATGACAAAACTTGATATGTATGCCGCATGCCCCGATATACCATCGGTGACGATTTCAACCTGAAACATAGCATAACCAATCAATGATGGGGCCTTGGCCTTTAGCTCCGCACCATGATCATTTACAATATATACATCATATACATCTAACGCAATGGGGTCAAAACCGGGGTGTTACAGAACCTTTCTAAAATTTGTTGTTTAAGCAACCTTTTTGATCTTATGGTTTATTCCTGTGGCATTGTTTCTTTGATGGAGACTGTATGTCTTGGAATTTTGACTGTTTAATATAAGAATTTTGGCTTTTGATTTGTAGCATGGGATTATTTTGAATGCCATACATCCGTTAGACCTGCTTCCTTTCCATGTGTCTATCGTGGCAGGATTCCTAAGACAGCTATTAGTGTGAGAAACGAATGGAGCCCCAAGATAGTACTCTAGAGCTCACAAATCTTAGTTATTTTACAGGGTTTATAATGACTCCAATGTGGGCATGAAGTTAACTTCCCTTTCTATAATCTACCAATAATTAAAGAATCTCCTATTTGATCACATTTCACCACACATGTCTTCCCATAAACAGTTCTTGATTTTCAAAGACCTTTATGTTTTATTCAGATTCCTATATTTCCAAGCGCCAAAGATTGACTTGGTTTATTATAAGAAAATAAAAGAAAAAATATGAATCAAAATAAATCATAAAAGAAAAACAAACTACAGAAAAGAAAAGAAAAGTTTTATTTATGTACAAAAGTGCTCCAAACTCTTAGGTAAAGTATTGTTTGCGAACAAGGCCATTTACAGGAATACTTTCTTCCTGTCCTTGTAAATATTGCAAATTGTAAGTTGAGGGGCCAAGCTTCTCGACAATCTGATAGGGTCCAACCCATAGATGTTGAAACTTCGTGTGTTTTCCCTTCTCATCATGTGGTTGATCCCACTTTAAGACTAAATCTCCTAATTCAAAGTTCCCCTTTTCGGATTTTCGTTTGTCAAACCATGTCTTGACAATGTCCTGATGTTGGTTAAATATATCTTTGTACTTTTGTCTCCATTCTTCAAGTTTCAACAGAGTCTTAATTCATGCTTGTAATATTACGTTGTCGGATCCTCTTGAGTCTTGAGCTAATTGCAAGGATGGGAGAAAAATATTTGGGGGTAAAAAGGCTTCCTTCCCATAGAATAGAGTATAGGGAGAAACTCCTAAGGAATTCTTTAGGGTGACCCTATCTTCCCATAGTGCATTAGGAAGGGCTATGTGCCAGTTTCTTTGACTCTCAATAATAGTTTTCTTCAAAATTCGAATGAGATTCTTATTCGTTGATTCTGCTAACCCATTTCCCTTTGGATAATAATTTGTTGAATAATGCAATTGTATTCCCTTTTCACAAGAAAATTCAGTTATCTTGATAGATGAGAAATAAGATGCATTGTCAAAAACAAGAGAAATTGGAACCCCAAACCTGGTTATGATGTTCTCTTGTAGGAAGTTGATGATTACATCCTCATTTACTTTGTGCAACGGAACCGCTTCCACCCATCACGTGAAATAGTTTGTAGCCGTAATTATATACTAATGTTGTAGTGAAGAATTTGTGTTAATCTCTCCAATGGTATCTATTCCCCACTGTTCAAACGGTTCTAAAATAATAACGGGTTGCGATGGTCTATATTCTTTCAGCAATTTTCCATCACTTGTTTGGCACATGTCACACTTTCTTACATAAGCGTGAGCATATTTAAATAGAGTAGGCCAATAGTACCCAGCTTTGAGTATCTTATGAGCTATGGTATCCCAGAGAAATGTCCTCCAGTAGGACCATCGTGTAGTTCTTTGACTACTTTATATGCATCTTCCTTTTCCATACATATGATAAAAAATTTGTCATAGTTATTCCTAAAAAGTACTCCATTAATTATCTGATAAGAGCATGACTTCAATTGAAGTGCCCGTTTCTGCTTGGAGTTACAATGTTCTGGTAGATATCCTTGTTGAAGATAAAGCACCAAGTCCATGTACCATGATTCGAGAGTAGTGAAAATGGGGCATACATCAATCAAGTTTAAATCAGCTTCGTTCTCCCAATCATAATATCCATTAGCATGACTTTCTGCAAGCAATTTTCATATCCCTTGACCTTTAATGATAGTAGCTGGCTTGAACTCCAAATCATATTATTTGCAATGCGGTCACCTAGTTTCCTCTTCACTCACCCAATTCTTTCTATAGAAAGAGAGACCTGACAGATGGTCGAGGAACGATAACTTTTGTTCTATTCTTCAAAATATAGGGCCTGAATTGTTTTACTGTTTTGAATAATGCATGCACTTGTTTATCTATAGTTGGGTAATTCAATTGAGCTCCTTGTAATCTAGTGCTCATGAATGATATTGGATGTTCATCTCCTAATTCTCCTTTCTGAGTGAGCACTGCTGCGAGAGAGTTATTCGAAGCAAAGGTGTATAGAATAAATTTCTTTCCAAAATCCAAACTCCTTAGAGAAGGTGCATGAGATATTTGTTTTTTTATGTATTTAAAAGAAACCTTTTCAATATCAGTCCACTTGAACTGTACATTTTTCTTTATCATCTATTGCAAAGGTTTTACAATTTGTGCGAAATCTGGTACAAACCTTCGAACAAAATTTATTGTGCCCATAAATGATTGCATAGCCTTTTTATTATGGGGAAAGAGAATTTGAGATGTAGCATCAACTCTCTCTAGGTCTATTGAGATTCCCTTCTTTGAGATGATGTGACCCAACAGTTTTCTTTCAAGAACTGTGAAAATTCTTTTCTTTGGATGTAAGGATATGCCATATTTTCTACAACAATCAAAAATATGTTTTAGATGAAAATCATAGTCTTCTCTTTTCTTGGAGAAAATTGTCACATTATCTAAGTATACTACTACAAAGTGGCCTACTAATCCTTAGAATGCAATGTCCATGGCCCTATGGAACGTGGCTCCGACATTTATTAGGCCAAAAAAAATTATCCTATAAGTGAATGATCCCCACTTTGTGTGAAATGTAGTCTTCAAGCGATCTTTCTCAGCCACTAATACTTGATTGTAACCTGAAAATCCATCTAAAAGGGAGAACAATTCTGAGCCTGATACCATTTGTAGAATTTGTTCCATTGGTGGGACTAGATAGTTATCTTTATCTGATGCTCTGTTTAAATTTAGGAAGTCAACACACAACCTTATCTCTCCCGACTTCTTTCTCACCGGAACTAGATTTGCTACCCATTCGGAGTGTCAAACCCTGAAGATAAGATTTGCATCTAGTAAATTATTTACTTCATTTTGGATCAAAGGATCTAACTTAGGATGCATTTCCTGAGTTGTTGTTGAAATGGTTTTACATGTCTTAATAGGAATTACATGTTGAATGATGCGTGTATCATACGTTTTTATATCTTCATATGTCCAGGAGAATATATCTTTATATTGTTGAAACAATTAAATGAACCTACATCTTTCTCCAGGCGAGCAACATTTTCCCAAATTTACATACTTGGGCTCAACTTCCATTCCTAAAGTTACCAGCTCATATTGCATTGATGAACTATTTGTTTTAACGTTGTCTGATTTTATAAATTTGTTTTGCAAATCAAACATTCCTTCAAGCGTTCTTACTCCTTTAGGCATGAAATTTCCTTTGAACATATCTCCACATTTTGTAAATCATCTTGATGTTCTTCATTGCCAATTACATATTCTTTGAAAACTTCATCATTGGTCAGAAAATTAATAATATGTTCATCATCATTGAACACCCTCAGATTTGTGATATTGTCAGGTACCAATGGCCTGAAAATCAGTTCAATAGAACACTTATTATTAGTTGGCACTAACCTAGAAGTAGAAGTAGCTAATAAATCAGCTGCATCATTTTCGTAATCTAGGGATTGCATTTATATTAAAAGCATTAAAGTGTGCTATCAAAGTCCATACTTTAGCTTGGTACCCTTTAAGGTGTGGAGATAAACAATGAATGGTGTCTCTTATTTTCCTAACAACTATCTCATAATCACCACAAACTTGGAAATTGTTTACATTTAATTCAATGGCTTTCTTCAGACCTTGGACTAGAGCTTCATATTCAGCGGTAGTATTTGTTCATTCAAACTCTATCCTACAAGAGAGAAAATGTTTATTCTTTTCAGGATCAATAAGGACACAAACCGTTCTCCATCCCTCTTATGTTTTAGAACTGTCAAAATACAAAATCCAAAATCCAAAATCTATCTTTTAAAACTAATTGGTTAGTATCATTCCCTACATTAGTAACTAAATTAACTATGTTACAATCAATGTCATCATCACGTGAAAATCGAAGGAGATCGAGTTGTGTATCTGATTCATAATTGACTTCCTCATCTTGGTAATTCCCTGGTTCAAGCTCTAAAAAGTAATTTCCCAAAACTAAAGATGAGAAATTGACTGGTTCGTTCTTTTCCTCCAATTGAGTTACATTATGTTTCATATGTGGTTCTCTCGGTATCTTAATCTGATTTTGATTGTTCTAGTATGGCAGCCACATGTGAGACCAATCAGTCACAAAATAACTGTTAAGTTTCGTTGACCAGTACCTTCTCAATATTAATCCATAATCCTCAGGTATATCTACCACCATAATATATAGCTATGCTTTGAATTATTTGGGAGGGGGATGGTGTCAGTTATCCATTAATCTTATTACAAATAGAAAGTGGCATAACATTGGATGCGGCTCCAGAATCTACCAAACAATTATGCACATTATGATCAAAAATTTCAAATGTTAACAAGAAAGGAAAAGTCTGAGATTTCAATTTACCACCAATGCTTTCTTCATTTATCTCAGTGTCTAATTCAACCTATGAGGTACTGCTTGGTTGTGGGTCAAAAGCCTCCAATACTTTCTTTCTTTGGTGAGGAAGATTACATAATTCAAATAAAGAGATATTTTCTTTGATTTTCTTAATATCTTTGACAATATCATATCCCATGTTATACTCTTTAGTATTTTTTGTTTTGTTTACCACGGTTTTCATAGGTTTATTAATTGCTGGGCTAGTTTTTTTCATGTTTTCTGGATTAAACTTATGTTTTGTTTGAGTACTGTTGATAATTTTCTTCAGGTTTCCTTTATTTTCTTTGTTTTAGGTGGCACTAAGCTTTGATCCACCATCGGTCCTTTACTCCTAGTTGTAACATTAACTGATGATACTTGGACTTCCTCATTCAACTCATCCTCGTTCAATCCCAATGTGGGTGCCCAATCCCATATAACCATTGTGGTTTCTTTATTTGTTTCTTCTGTCTCATTTGTTTGGCATTCCTCTTCTTCTGGATATTCCAACTAGGCGTCTAATAATTGGTTCATTACCAAATTCATCGAATGTATTCATTGTGGACATCTATTTTTAGAGTGGTGTTCTTTATGAAAATTATAGAAATGGTTCATGCCAACTTCTTCACAAACATTGGTATAAGTGGGTATAGTGTTGTAGTATAATATTCTACCAAATACTCCTCAGTTGGTTTTGTCACAACACTAAAACTATTTAAAATAGTAGTGAACCTTTGATTGAAATCTTGAACCTTCTCTTTATTTTCCATATTCATAGACAATAATTCTTTCATGAGCATGGCTACAGTTTTATCATTGCCAAATTTACTTCTAAACATTCTTTAAAAATTATCACAGTTTTCTATTCAGTTAGAATGTAGACTAAAATACCATGAAGACACTCTGGGATCGAAAGTATACATGAACTGTATGCGTACAACGTCTTTGTGCTCAACATTGAGAAGACTTAGATCGAGATAAAAACTTCTCATATGATCTTCAGCAAAGACACCCTTTACAGGATCAAAATTTGGTAGCACTCATTCCGGGTACTTAGGTAAATCATGTAAAGGTACGACGAGGTTGAATGGCATCCTAGCTCTCCATGCAGGTTGATTAACAGCTGCAGCCATAACTCAAGGTGGAGATTGTGGTGGAGAATGCAGGAAAACTTGATCCGTAGGAGATTCTTGTCCTAAATGATCAAGAGGTTGAGATATTTCTTGGATAGATAAATCCACCAATTCTTCAAATTTTTCCAGAAGCAATTAATCTTGAGTATATGAGATTTCTTTCTTGGGAGCTTGCCTCCTCGGTGACACAAGAATTACTTTCAACCCTTCAAGTTCTTGACGTAAGATCTTGTATACCTCCGAAAATGATTAACTTCTTCAAATAGGATAGCGTATAAATATTTTGAATCTTCTTCTTCAGAAATTACCCTTTCTTGTTCTTTAGATTCAAGAACGAAATATTCTAGGAAAGTCGTTTCAGATGTAGTTCCAACGGAAAATTTTCTCACAAACATATTTCCTTTACCAACCATGCACTATCGGCCATCCTTCTAGTGCCAAATATGTTGATGCCTAGAAAATTTCCAAGTATCCGTAGTAGGGATTCTCACCAGTAATCGATCCCAATTAGATCATCCACCGTTTGGTATGGGGAATCCGTTTGTTTAACGGTCCAGCTACCGTTTATTTTATTTTCTTTAATAAATATTAGATGCAAGTGCCTAATCTAAATGCATGTAATTGATAAACAGAGGCCTCACAAATGATGCACAGGTTCTTAACGCTCATTCCTAATCAGTTAACTTTTGAATCTAATACTAAGTTAAATTATTCTATTCTAGTTTACTTTATCCCCGTGGGCAGCGGATTTAAAGTTAAAGCAATGTACTGTAACTATTCATACTAATCCCACAAATAGTTGTTTCAACTTCATATGCATATTCACAGCAAAAATATTATCAAAGAAAGCTATGATATAATAAAACATTCATTACTCATTTCATACACAGATATTTACATAGAAATCAAAAGCATTCATAACCAAAGAAGAAATTCAAAGAAGTTAGAACGATCTTACAGTTGTATGGAAACAAGAAGAATTAATTCCACATTGTAAAATTCCAGACATCCCAAGAAAATTCATGTACATTCCTTTCCCAGCAAATAGTTCCTTCTTTATTAGCATAAAAATGAGTTCTCTTATAAAATAGTCCAACTCTTCTTTGTGCTATCAAAATTCCTTTTAATATACTCCATATCTCTATTTATATTACAATTACAATTCATCATCTAGTGACACTTTGATTACCCTAACCATAGGGATTCCAAAATTTGTCTTCTAGTGCTTTACATTAGAAAAATGCCAAAAATATATAAAAGACAAAACTTTCACTTTTTCTGAGGCAGACCTACACATGCCCTTTAAAATGTAAGTGTTGATATAAGCCTGCCCAACCCAAGTGTTAAGATCTTCTTCATTGAATACTTCTATATTATGTATGTATTGTATATCTTCTTGTAGCTTGTCTTGCAAATATGCCATACATTGGTCCTTGCTTGGAAGGTCTGTGATTTTCGGAGCCAAAGGAATTTGACATTTCTTGTGGACTTGAAGTATCCTTTTGTAGAAGTCCTCGCATTTTTCCATAGTTTTGTCAATTTCATTGATTAATCTCAAGGAGGATTTCTTGCAAAAGTCTAGGAGTTCCATTTCTTGTTTTATTCATGTTGTTGTCATTTGTGGCGGATGCTCAGGAAAATTTGAGTTAGCTTCTACCCACGTCCAGTGTCTTTTGACCTTCTCTCCAAATTCCATAAGTCCTTGTCTGAAATTTAGAGATTCTGCTACAATCACCCTTAGTCTCGTCATTATCAACCTCACTTTATATATCTCATCGGCAAGAGTAACTTGAGCTTGATATATCTATCTTCGAAATTTGCAGGCTTGGTCACAAAAAGGAGTGATATCCTGCTTCTTCTCGTTAGCTATCTTCAACTAATCCTCTAGATATTCCTTCTGCTTTACATGTTTTTCTACTGGGTTTTCAATTCTTCTACATGTTGGATTTCCATGGACTCTTTGGACTCCAGCTAGGATATTTTGGTTTCAAAATCATTTCTCTCTCCCTCCATTATTACTAATTGCACATTTAGTGCCTCCTTATCTGTTTCCAAAGTCTGGTAATCGCATAAGAGCCTTTCCTTTTCGGAGAGGATGGCATCATGCTTCCTTTTTTAAATATATTCCCTCTCCTCGTTGTTTCACCAAACTATTATTCAACTTAAACATCACCTCCTTGTTGTGCTCCACCTTGTCCATCAATTGGTCAACATTGTCAGCATTGGCCTGTGCAGCTGCTATATTTACTGAGGCCATGAATTTAGGGTCCTTGTGAGTACCCTCCATTATGGTTTCCTAGGTGAATGTGACCACGTCAGCTTGCATGCCCATCTTTAACCGCTTCTTTGACCTTCGTGTGATGTTTTTCCTTGATTTGTCGAAGATGATGGTATCTAGGTGAGCCACTGTGTGCTTCTTAGATGGAGTAAATGGAGTAAGATCGAGCTCTACAAAATAAATGTGAGCTGCTGTGATTGTTCCATTTGATGAAGTAGGATGTTCTAGGTCCACTGGGTCATTTTGGGTTGCCTCTCAATCCAAAGCTTCCTTGATCCTATCATCTTCTTCTTTTCTTCTTAGTTCTTCAGTCGTTTCCTCATCTTTCTTTTTCTCTCTTTCTTCTTCTTCTTTATTTAACCTCTCTTATTATTTCCTCTTCTAAGCTTCTTCTGCTTGTTTTCTCTCGACTTCTTCATTCTGTTTTATCTCATCCTCTGCTTCTTGCAACCTTAGAGCTTCCTCCATCTGTTTCTGCAGCTTTATTTCCATAGTAGTGTTGCCATCTTTGCTTCCACTGGCACTACTCTTTTTTGAAAAGCGCTTTCCTAACTCAATCAGATTGTTAGCTCTTCTGAATACCTCTTCATCCCTATTGAAGAAATATGAGTATTCATAATGTATTTTTACGACCGTGCAATGTTCTGCGACCTTTCCTCTGCTATCATTTCTCTAAAAAAAATCCCTCCAAAATGAAAAGTCTCCAGCTCTTTCACAAAATCCTCCGATCCAGAAAGGTAGTGGGGGGAAAGTTTCCTTTTTCATGTCGTGCAGGAAATTTTTGATCCCATTAAGAACACTTTCCTTACGGCCTCTTTGTGGACTACATAGTACGTGGCCTACTTTGATAGAAGGGATGGAGACCTGGAACATCCATACATTCTAAGGTACATTCCTTCCTATGAGAAATAGTAATCTCCACACTCGTTGATAACCTCCATGGCATTATCAGATAGACAGTTGGGTTCTTTGAGGAAAATTATCTCATAAAGAGGCATCAAAAAATCTTCACAAATGAGTTTGTAAAATCCCGTGTACCTATGGGCCCAAAGAATTTGATAAGAAACATCAACAAGAGACTCATTTTGGGTCCAAATGCACCCAAGCTTAGAAAAAGGGTGCCTACACAAAACGCAGTCGATAAGGTAAGATGACATATAAAACTCAAGCCTCTTTTGGGTTATACCTCCCTATGTGGCTACTACACATGATGACAGGATGTTTGATATGATGTCTTCCCAGTTAAAAATTGTGCCCTCAAAGGCTATATAATATATTAGAGGAACCCAATTCAATTTATACATGGTTCCATTATCTCGTCCAAAAATTATGTTCACCATCAACGCTATGATTTTGAATGGGGTTCGTAGGATTTGGGACTCATAATCCCCACTTGCTTTTTGGTGCAACTGTTTCCCTGGCATTATCATTCTCTTTGCACATTCCAAGGGATGAATATTTATCCCTTTTATCCCAATCATTGGTCATCATGACCTATAGAGGGGGGTAGCTTGTAGGCCAATGTTATGTAAGCTAGATTAAATGAAGCAAAATCTTCCCCTTGAATGTTAGATATGATCCTTGAGGTGGGATTTGTCCGGGGCAGAATCCACCTGATAACCTCTGAGCAAGGAAATAGCTCTAAGTGAGTAGCGGCTTTAGTGATTCCTGGCTTTCTTATGTTTTGGTATATGATCATCTCTTCGAGACCAGCATCTGGGATGTTCTGATCTCTAATCATCTGATATATTTCACCCCAGTTGAATTCAGGATAAACTCCTTTGATATCCTTGGTATCTTCGAATTCGGTTTCCGTCCTGGAGATGACTTCCACATCAAATTCTGGTTCACTTTCCTTCACCTTCTTCTTACTACTCCTTTTAGGCATTATGTGAATTTGTTGTTTTAAGATCAATTCTCAATAAGGTAATCCTGCTTGGTGAAAATAGAACCTATGATATACGGGCATGAGCATAATTAGAATTGACTTATTAACAACACGTTTGTTTTGAATAATCAAGTGCATCATTGTACTGAGGTATCATATACAAAAGAAAAACTACTACTTGTGTAATCAATCTCAAAAAAACTACATTGGACCTCAAAATTGGAGAGTGCAATCATTGTCTAGTGTTAGAATTGGGAGGAAAACCAAAGTTATTATCCATTTCTAATCATTCAAAATGCAGTTGTGTAGGATGGAGAGAAGTATTCCATTCGAAGTCGCTTGACTAGTTAATGAACTCGTGGTGTAATAAAAGGAAATGAAATTACAGAGTTCAAATGAAAACCTGCCATCCCATATGCATGTGTTGTTGTGCAATATTTAAACCTATTTCCAACTCCTCTAACTCTCCTTCTTCATTTTAAAACAACAGTAAGCTACCAAGACAATGTTGTAAGTAAGCACCTTATTGTTTGTTCTATTATGCATTTTCACTCCAAGTTAAGTAATGTTTATTGATTCTCATACAAGTTGATGGAGGTGGTGAGTACACCATTTAGAAAAAGTGCAGTAAATATCACTTTGAGCTCTGTAACACTGTTAAGAATCCTAATCCCCAGGAATATAACATCCATCAAATGCAGCGGCGGTAATGCGGAGGTTCTGAGGAAAATCCCCCAGGGGCAATAAAGGTCAATGTTAGGTAATTGAGTTTTTTCAACTTTTTACTGTTTATGGGGCTCCTCTAACCATCTACCAGCATGGAGCACAGATTCAACAGCAAGAAGTCGAATACAGGAGCTTCTTGGCTACTTGGAAGACCCATGGCGAGGGTTCCATATCTTCTCTGCTCTGGAACCCTTTGTGCTCACATCTATGGCAACGGTCTCATCAGGTTTGGAATAGCTAGCGGAGGAAACCATTGAAGCTAGGGTTTCTGAGTTTCCTGTGCAATCGCTTTCTGGTTTTGAAGGCGGAGTTGTAGGCTTTCACGCGGTCAGGCAACTAGCCACCTCGCTCGGAGGACCAACACCCACCCTATTTTCGACAAACCCACCATCATAGCTTGTGGATGCCTTAATCACTCACAGCGATCCCTTTTCGAGTGCAAACTCCACCTTAGGGGTTTTTCCTACTCAATATTTTTGTAGCGATCTTGACCTGTTAGAAGTGGGCTAGACAGGCACCCTCTCCACCTTTGATAAACAAAATTCACACTTCCATTTGGATTTTACTCCCAGCCCAGAAGGCTTCATCTCATCCTTCCTGTAGCCTAGAAATTTCAGTGGCTCCTCATCTAAACCCAGTTCAGGATTTAGCGGGGGAAATTCTTCAGAAGACTTGGTCAAAGGTCATACAAAGGTAGGGTGAAGCGGAATCAGAAAACGGAAGAACTAATTCCTAAACCCTTGTGGAGGACTTGTAAATATTATCTGGGAGGTTGATATTTCCACTGCAGAAGCAATAAACATGGAGGAAACTGCCCTTGTAGGAAAAATCAAAGGTCGAAACCCTTCCCAGGAGGAAATGGGATCTTGGGTTAGAAGAAACTTGGGAGATCTATTGAATTATGAACTCAACCTCACTCCATTGGCCAAGGGTTGGTTTGGTTTCCAATTTAAATCAAAAGAGGACACTGAAAAAATTCTAGGGAAAGTCTAGAATTATGGAACAACCCTTTTCAAGCTTCAAAGATGGACTACGTTATTTGATGTGGATACCAAAAGGCTAGACACGATTCCAGTGTGGGTATGTTTTCCAGGTCTCCCATGGGAATTCTGGAACCAAACCTCACTAAGTGACATAGGAAGAGCCTTGGGAACCTTGATAGAAGTAGATCTCTCCTTCTTACAGACCAAGCACAGAACGGTGGCAAGAATCCTAGTATATTTGAACATTCGAACCAGTCTAAGGGACCACATCAATTTGATCTGGGGGCCAAAAATTTGGAAGCAGCTATTGGACTATGAGGGGCTTCCCTTCAGATGCCACAAGTGTCATAATATAGGACACATGGCAAAACAGTTCCCACAAGCAATGCCACCAGCTCACTTTAGGAAGAGATGGACCAATTTGGGTTCAAGGGCTCTGAAGGAAGAAGTGGAAGATGCAGTTATGGAAGGCTCGGGTGGGAAACAAGCAATGACTCCTCCAGGACTACACACAGGAAATTTTGAAGATCCAGCTGCAGTGTCGGCACCACAGGAGAACACCACCCCAACCCTAGAGGCTCCAAAACACTCAACTGGTATGATTCCTCTTTCATGTTTGAAAGAACATTTTGATGATTTAAGTCTTTTAGAATAATCTCTCCCGAATTCCTGTGACCCTGATTATCCACCCCCTAAACCTCCCTGTCTCCCCCTCCCTCACACAATCTCCTCTCCTTCGCCTTCAAATGTGCAAACCAGCTCCCTTCCCCTTCCATCCCCATCAAAATCCCACTCCACTTGTTCTATCCACTTCCATCTTCACTCAAGGAATATCCCTGCATTGACGGGTTCCTCTGCTCCCCTCATTGGGCTGGGTACAAACCACTCTTTTTCGTCAAAAGGAAGAGGGAGAGGAAGGCCATCAAATCTCTCAGGTGCCCAGCAAAAAGCTCTCAGAGATCAGGCAAATGGAAGGAAAAAATAACCCTCTTTGGGGCACTTAGAGCAGTGCAAGACCCGGAAGGGGTTACAAAATGGAGATACTCTCCCTAAATTGCAGGGGTCTGGCAAGTACCGCGAAAAAACTTTCCCTCAAGAGGATGCTTTCGGTCCATAAACCGGATGTAATCCTACTACAAGAAACTTAAGGATCAGAGATGGAAGTGTCTAGTCTTCTCACCACAATTTCCCCCTTTTACACCTTCCTTTCCCAGAGTGCTAGGGGACACTCAGGGGGATTAGTTGTAGGATGGAAACAGTCTACTTTGCATTGCATAAACTCATGGGGATTTCTTCAAGGTCTAGGAGTTCGTTTAAACTGAGCATAGGCTGACATAACACTGAATTTTTGAACATCTATGGACCATATAACATCAGAGTGGATTTCTAGGAAACTTTGGAAAATTCCAGTCTCATCCGGAAGGAAAACCTGATTATCAGAGGGGATTTGAATTTTTCTTTGGGAGCACATGAAATTTGGGGTCCAAAAACAATATCGGACTCATTAGCCCCTTTCTTCAGAAATATCCTCCACAATCTGAAACTGGTGGATTTGGACCCCCAGAAGCTAAAGCCTACTTAGACAAACAGAAGGATGAGGGAGGATTGGATTGCAAAATAGCTGGATAGATTTTTGATGGCAGAAAGCCTCCTAGAGAAATATTTTTTGTTCAAACAATGGGTGGATTCTGGAGCAGACTTAGACCACTTACCCATCTTTCTGGAAATCCAAAAAAAACCTGGGAAACTAGCCAATCCTTTCAAACTCTGCTCAGCCTGGCTGAAAAATGAAGAAGTGCTCCAGATCATTCAAAATAACTAGCAACCCTTTCAAGTAGCTAAAGGAGGGCATGTTGTTGTTCATTTTGATCAAAATATACTTCTCATAAAAAATTTGCTAAAAGAATGGGCCATGAACAAAAAGGATTTGGATGATCAAGCAATTACTTAGATTAAGAAAGACCTAGAAGCACTCCAAAATTCTGAGGGGGGTGGTTTCCACTCTCAGGAATAAAAGATGAGACTGCACACTCTAGAAGCAAGCAAAAATAAGATTCTCAAGGAGAGAGAGGAGGTCATGATGCTAAAAAGAAGAGCTATATGGATGGAATGTCGAGACAATAACACCAAATTCTTCCAAGCCTTTGCAAAAGGAAGAAAACAACAAAATACCATTTGGGAACTGAGGAAAGAAAACAATGAAATGGCCTCCTCTTTTGAAGACCTAGCTGAGTTAGGGAAGTCTCACTTTGAGAATCAATTCAAAGCAGATCAACATGCAACCATAGCAGAGATAATTCAAGTTTCATAGTTTTTCCTGGAAAGCATCACAGAGGAAGACAACTCAGACCTGATGGAGGAAGTTTCAGAAGAAGAACTCAAAGCGACCTTGCACAGTTTTCAAAAGGACAAACTCCTAGGTCTTTATGGATGGACTGTGGAATTTTTCCTGGATGCTTTTGAGACCATTGTCCCTGACCTTATCAAATTGTTGGAGGAATCAAGAATAAATTGTCTTCTTCAGCCCCCCCTAAACTCAACCTTTATAGCCCTAATAACTAAAAAGGATAAACCAAAAAGCCTGGAGGACTATAGGCCCATTTCCCTCTACAAAATTACTTACAAAGTAGTAACAAAAATAATTTCTCAGAGACTCAAAAAGTTCATTTCAAAGATTATATCGAAGGAGCAATTTGGATTTCTGGAGGACAGGAAAATTCATGAGGCCATAGGGGTAGCACAGGAAGGACTCCATAGTGCAAAAACCAAAAAGGCTAAGGGAGCATTTTTAAAAATTGATATATCAAAGGATTTTGACAAAGTCAGCTGGATCTATCTTAGACTTCTGTTAACTCATCTAGGGTTCAACTATTCTTTCATAAAATGGATTTTTGCATGTATAACTACATCTTCTTTTGATGTCCTCATAAATGGTGCAGCCTCTCCTTTCTTTCATTCTCGTCAAGGTTGTCCACTCTCCCCTCTTCTCTTTTTGTTGGTTGTAGAAGGTTTGAGCACAGCTTTGTTGGATGCAAAAAGAAGAGGTCATATTGAGGGACTATGGGTGGCACCCAGTCTAAACATCACTCATCTCCTCTTTGTAGATGACATTCTCATTTTCAGTAATGGAACCCTCAAGGAGGTAGAAAATCTCTCGAAAATCCTGCTTCTTTTCTTTAAGGCAACTGGAAATCAGATAAACTCCAGAAAGTCCACTCTCACTACTTTCAACCTTGAAGATAATGTCTTGAGAGTGTTGTTGGAACTCTTTCCTTTTTCACACTATACTTTATATGAAGGGCTAAAATACCTAGGCTTCAGACTCAAACCAAATTGTTATGGAAAAGAGGACTGGAACTGGCTATTAGCAAAGCTTGAACATAGAGTTAATATTTGGTGCAATAGATGGCTCTCAAGAGCAGGAAGACTGATACTAGTAAAATCGTTTCTATAAGCCATCCCATTCTATTGGATGTCACTAGCATGGATCCCAAAAGCTATATTGGAAAAATCCAGGAAAATCTGTTCAAATTTTCTCTGGACTGGGAAAAAAGAACACAAAGTCCTTCCATGGGTAAAATGGAATCAGATTGCAAGACCAAAAGAGTTAGTAGGATGGGGAATTAAAAACTCCTTAATGTTTTCCAAAGATCTAGCAACAAAGGCAGGGTGGTGCCTTATATCAACTCAAATCCTATGTACAGAAGTCATTACCCAGAAATATGTCGAACCACTCCCAATGATAGACTGGATCAGAGACTCAGTCTTTACAAACCCCCAAAATGGCTCAATTATTTGGAAGGCTATCTGCAAAGCCTTTCCCCTCATTCACAGTGGGCTGGCATGGAAAATTGGGAATGGAACAAAATTCTGAATATGGGATAACCCTTGGCCAGGGAGCCAACAAAACCATCTCCTTCCAAAAAAAATGGTTTTAATTTTTCAGAAAAAGGACCTCTTCCACCTTAACCAAGTGGCAGATCCAACCACAACAAATATCTAGCAACAAGGTTGGATAGGGAATCAGGGTCTTGAAATTCCAAAGCACTGGGTAGAGTTTTGGAACATGTACCTCACAACCCTTTGCTCTTCACATATCCGGCTCACAAAAAAATCAGATGAATTGATTTGGGAGCATGAAAAACATGTCCAGTACACACCAAAAACAGGAGACCTTCAGCTCTACTCTAATCACTTTCTAGAGGAACCAAAGTGGTGGCAACCTAGAATCTAGAAACTTAAATGCCCCCTAAAGGGAAAAAATTTCATGTGGTGTACATTGGTAAAAAGGATCCCAACCTGGGATAGGCTCCAAAAGAGGACTTTCGCAGGGCCAAGATGGTGCCCTCTCTGCAAGGATGGAGAAGAAAACCCAAACCACCTCTTCCTCATCTTCCCTTTCTCCACCTAGGTATGGCAGCATTCAAAATCCTTGACTTCACAAAATTACTGTTGGTCAGGCCCCTTGATAGAAGAAGCTTGGATAACTTGGTCAACAAATCCCCACCTCGCCCATGTTAAATGCCTCCCACTCCTTCATATATGGGGTATATAGGTAGCAAGGAACGTTGTGATTTTTCAAGATAAAGTTTCCTCTCCGAAGCTGGTTGAAAAACAGGTTCTAGATATCTTATCATTTTTTCCTCAATCCAAAGACTAGCCAACCCCTAGGATCATATCTGAAGATTTGATAAATCATACTTTTCCTTGGGCATATTTCGATGGAGCATATCAATAAAATAAATGTGGGGCTGGAGCAATCCTCTTCTTGAATCAATCCCATTACTTTAAGATCAAAATGGGTTTGGAAAATGGTACAAACAACTTTGCAGAACAGATGGCCCTGAAGCTTCTCCTTTGCTCTGCTAATGAAAGATGATGTAAAATATTACATATTTTTGGAGAATCAATTATAGTAATAAATTGGATAAACAAAGTTCAAAAATGTCGAAACATAACTGTTACAGCTCTATATGAAGAAGTTCATAGGCTTATTTCAACTTTCGATGTCATCTCATGTCGACATGTTTACAAGGAAAGAAACTGTGACGCGGATAGACCCTCAAAAGAAGGGATTACTATGGAGGCTAGTTCATGGAAGTTTCTGGAACAAAGAGAAATAGAGGTATATGAATTCTATCATAGACCTTTCAATAAGCCTCAACCCAGGACGGGAGACACATAATATTTCATCATTTCTTCCCAATATTTTGATATTGATACATGTTGGAAATGGTCTTTTCTCTTTGAATGCTTCATGCAGATTCTTTGGATCTCCTTAGTATGATCCTTCATCGGCAGCTTCAGTTTGGCCATCACCAATCACAGGTGTTCTTTTTTGGATCCCAACTCATGGCTATCAGGACTCTGCACCTGAATAGTTGACTGCAGGACAGTCTATGCGCTATATGAACAGCATATTGCTAAATATGAACAATGATTTTTTTGTTTATGTCCATATGAACAAAGGAATTTTTGTTTTTTGTGTCTGTTCTCAGATGGCTGAATAGAATCAGCAATTTGAACATACGATCCTGTATATTTAAATTTTACCTACTTAATATAACATCTTTTTTTCCTATGGAAAAAAAACACTGTTAAGAAGCCTAGAATAGAAGTTTTTGCGGTTCCTTTGATGAAGGTCTCAAGCTCGATTCCCAACCCTTTTACTTATTAACTTCATACTTGTTGAGGCAAAGAGGCTTCTACTCATGACTTTATTTTAAGGTGGAGATGTGCAAAGTAAGCTAGGGTGAATGCATTGTATAGCTGCAACGACTCATCTCAAAACTGTGAAAGGTGGAAACTTGTAATCCTTTTAATTTCATCAAATAAAACAAAGCAATTTTTATTTAACACTCCTAGTAGCCTCTTTACTTTGTCAAGTGTGCGGGGTGCTCATCGTTGTGAATCTAGGATCGTCATTGTGATATGTGGAGTAAAAGGCATATGTATGTGCAAAAATAGCATTGGAAAATGTCCTCCTAATGATAAGAGAGGTTTTAGGCATAATCTGTAAACCCCAGAATCAGGAAACGAAGACGAGCTAAGTATTTTTTGGATTGGGTAGGTATTTTTATTCTAGAATGGATTCAGCATGAAGTAAGGAGGAAAAATGAGTATGTTAGAGCTTTGATAACCTGGCTTGAGAAAACATTCTCCCTAAAAAACTCAAACGAGTAACCAGTTCCCCAGTGAGCTAGCCATGAGGTAAAAGAACAAACCACATGAATAAAACTGTAATGCCCCAGTTTTCACCCCGGTTACATTAAAAAGGTACATGTTGTATATATTGTAATTAATCGTGGTGTGGAGGTAAAGGCAAAATCCCCACCATCGATTTGGTCGTGTATGTTTCGGCAATAGGGATCATTGCCGATGGTATATCGTGCTATCCGGCACATTATAGTTTTGGCATCATGTAAATATGCACATCAATTAAAATAAACGTACAGCCAGCTACGACGGTGCAACGTTGAATGAAAAGGGCATGATTTCCTAAGTTTAAGGGGGGGGGGATTGTCTAACCCATGGGGAAAATCCATGTGTCAACCACTTAAACTTCTATGTTAGTTGAGGGCAGTTAATGCTGGGTAGTGGTGGGTGGCAGGCTTTCCCCCACGCACTCTCCACCAGCTGGTTTAGTCACACGCACGGGCTGGAAGTGGTTTTCCTCATGCACCGTTTGGGATTCCAGATCGTTCTGTCCACTCTCCCCACCGCTTCTGTTTTCCCTCCTTGTGCAGGCAATCGGGCCTCTCTCCACCTTTTGGGTTGAATGTGGTCTGTGTAATTTTTCCTTTTCACACAGGGAGTACTATTTTACCTCACGCGCAGGTCGGGACTATTTTTCCCCTGTCCAGGCTGAGAATCAGACCTTCACCTCCATTTGGGGATTTGTCGTGAGTTGTGTTTTCTCCCGATGTTGCAGTGGTAAAAGCATGGTTGTTGTTCTTCCCCTAGTTTTGGGTTGTTATGTGTGGGTAATTACCTTTTGGGGTTGCTGCTGAGTTGTTTCGGCCACACTAGGGCCAAGAACAACTCTAAATTGCCTTGTTTGGCTTGAGCTGCATCCACCTCTTTGGGTTATCACCCTGTTGTCTTTATCTTCTTCACAGAGCTGTGAACTATTTGTTTTACTGCAATATGCAGTGGTTGGTCTTCGGACTGTTAAGAGTAGGATTAGAGGTTGGGTATGCTTGAGAAAACTAGTGTTTGGAGCCACTCAGACAGAGTTAAACTGGTAGCTTTCTTCTCCACAACCCTTGAAGAGTATTGGGAAGGGAAGTCAAGGCCTGAGGGACTATGAAGCAGAGAAAGGACTAATTCCCGGTGTTGGGTGTGTGGATGTCTTAGAATTCAGGCTAACTCTTGTGTAGGCGTCCTTAGCTCTCCATTGAGGCCACCAGGTCAGCATTTAGCCTTTCCTAACTCCTTGACAACCTGATAAACCCTATTGCATGGCCTTGGCTGATTTGTGTACATTGGCTATGTGTAAGCCTTCTTTGACACTTATTCCTTGAGGAATCATGCCCAGCTTAGGGGTGGTAATGTTGCTGAGAGATTCATGAGCACGTTTGCCTATGGTTGGGTGGAACGTTGCAGGGACGTAGCTGGTTGCAGGATGAATTCTTTTAAGATGAGTATTCTTGACTATTCCGTCTCTGCATTTATATTTACTGATTAATGAATATGATGAACATGTGGTATGCTTGAATGAATGTATGTTTGCTTCCTCTATGTATATGAAGGATTATGCATCTTAGTATGTTTTATGTTTTAAGCTTTATATTTCAGCATCCTATGCATGTTCATGTTCATGGGGCTATTTTCCCATAATGTTTGATGGTTTGGTAGCATCCTCCTCGCCAGTCAGAGGGTCGGGGACGTTCCAGTATGGTATCAGAGCTTATGTTGTAGCATGGGCCTGAATGGGCCATGAAGATGCAGTGACAGAGCCATCATTGCAACATTGGGCCTCAAAGGGCCATGAGAAACCAGCTAGCAGAGGCAGGTTGCCCTCTGCCCAGCAGAGATCAGAAAACTTCCACAATTTTTTTTTCTAAGTGCCAAGACCGTCGGCTCATCGGAAGACTTAGTCTGAAGCTTCTCTGATGCATCGGATAGCTTAGACAGAAGTCCACCCGATGGGGAATTGGTAGGATATAATTTTCAAAAGTGGTCGAAGTTGATGGAGGTTTCAGCGAAAATTAGAGGAAACCTGAGCTGATACATCGGCTCAGCTTAACTAAAGATCGTCGAAACGGCGAAGAAAACTTGTGGATGGAACCGCCAAAACGTCAGCTGGTTTAGTCAAAAGGCCATCCGATATAGACCGTCGACGTCGATGAAATATAGATGAAGTCAGAGCCAATACGTCGACAGAGAACAGTTGAATTTGAAGCCACAGTGTCAGTGAATATTAGTTGAGTAAGTAGCCGAAACGTCGATGGAAGATAAAAGAGGTTTCGGCGGGAAAATAGATGAGGAAGTAGCTGACACCGCGGCGGAGATCTCCAGAAGACCATCGAACGTCACTGAATTTTAGTGGATGGCGCAGCTGATGAAGCGACAAACATCGATGGAAGAGAAAGGAAGTTTTCACCGAAAAATAGATGATGAAGACACCGCAATGTCAGCGGATATTAGATGATAAGGGCGCCGATGCGGAGGAGGAAAGAGAATTTTCAGAAAATTCTCTAAGTAAGGAAATTGTCGACGAAGTTTAGTTGTCTTGAGCGCCGATGGACGTCAGTAGAAAATAGGTAAAGGCCGAGCCGCAGTTTCAACAGAGATCTCCTGAATATCGCCGAAATGTCGGCGAGAAATAGGGAATGAAGGCACCAATGCGACGGCAAGAGTTAGTGAATGGGAGCACCGACGCAGAGGAAATCACCGGAAGGAAGCCAAAATGGCGGAGGAAGTTAGTTGATCAAGGAGCCGATGCAGCGGCGGACAAGGAAGGAATTTTTCCGAAAATTTTTCTAAGTGCAGAAAACATCGGAAAATCTTAGTTGATGAGACCGTCGATGAAGCGTCAGAAGAAATTAGTTTTTTGGACTGCCGATGCCGTTGGCGAAATTTAGTTGATGGCGCAACCGACGTGGCGGCGAACAAAGAAGGAAGTTTTTTCGAACTGTCGACGAAAATTAGATGATGCAGGTGCCGATACGTCGGGGGGAGAGAGGAGAAAGAGGAAAATTTGTCTGAAAAATTTCTAAGTATGGAAATCATTGGCAAAGTTTAGTTGATGGAGAAGTCGACATAGCGGCAGACGAAGGAGGAAGTGTCGGCGAAAGTTAGTGGTTTGGACCACCAATGCGGCAAAAAAAGTTTGTTGATTAAGCCATCGACACATCGAAGAAAGTTAGTGGTTCAAACCGCCGATGCGTCGGAAGAATTTAGTCATTTGGATCGCCGATAAACGTCGAAAGAAGTTAGTGGTCGAAAGACACAGAAGGACCGTTTTCCACCATTGCAGAAATCAAGACGAATAGCCACTCGATGCACAGAGCACCCGACAGCCGATGCAGCGAAAAATTTCCAAAAAAAATTCTAAGGAACGGGATCATTGGCGATCGGAAAAAGATAGTTGTTGACATCGCCGATGATTAGTTGATGGCGTAGCCGCAACTTCAGAAAATAGTTAAGGAAATAGCCGACATGGCGACGAGCTCCTAAAGTCATTTTCGCCGAAATTTTCCTAAATGTTAAAAGCATCGGAGAAACTTAGTTGATGAGATCGCCAAAATGATGGCGGAGATTAGCGGATTGATCGATAAAGATCAGTCGAAGGGATCCGCGATATTTAGATGATGGCACTGCCAAAACGTCGGCTCATTTACTCAAACGGACCCCCAATAAAGACCGTCAGCGTCGGCAGAAGATAGAGGACGAAAGCACCGACGCGGAGGAGAAGGAAGAAGAAAAGTTTGAAAAATTTGCAGTACGAAAATGTTAGCGAAATTTAGTTGTTTGGAGAGCCGACACGGCGATAGAAAAGGGAAGAAAAATTCTGAAATTTCTCTCTAAGTACAGAAAGCGTCAGAAAAGTTTAGTGGATCTGACAGCCGATGAGTATCCGCGGAACCCATAGTGGGATTACCACCTGCAGTTGCAGATATCTATGGGACTAGTTGTCTGACGCTGCAGTTGCTAGTTGCTCCGACCACTAACAGGGTTATGGCCGCAGAAAACCTTAATTGTTGGATTTCCGCTATTGCAGATGACTATGGAACTAACCGTCCGACGAGCAAGTAGTTAGTGGCTCCGACCGTCGATGCCGCGATAGGTAACGTTCCAATCGTCGACACATATTAGTTTGGCATTGCCGATACAGATCGAAAGCTTAGACCACTACAAGTCCGACACGTCGGAAGGAAACAGGTGAACAAACCGTCGATGGGCAGCGGAGGAAATTAGACGTCTTGATCGCCGAAACATCGGGAAGATAGTGGGGAAGAGACCTGATAGGGAGAGAAAAATTGGGGTTTCAAGTGGATTTTTCAAGTAGCTTTCAAAGGAATTTTCAGCAATTCCAGCTAGTGTTCTAGTGGGTTTTGCAGTGAATTTCTCATTGGGTTCCTCAGTAGTTTCAGGACTGAAAAGGAAGAAGAATTCTAGGTGGCTGAAGTTGGCAATTCAGACCAAAATACAATTGTGGGTTTTTCCTAAATTTGATGAAAATCATCATGTTAGAAGTGGTGTGGTTTTCACACCCGAGGTCAGAATGAAGCATGTGGATAGGCGTTGGAAATCTTATCCAGCAGGGAACAAGGGGGAATCCCCAGAGTTTGAATGTGATGCTGCAAAGTACTAGTGGCTGTCAATATGGACAAACCATCTATTGTGTGGAAGAGAAGTTCTATGCAAAGATGAAGGATTTGAAAAGGGAAATTCCTTAAACCTTGTCTTACTAATTATAATTACATTTATAAGTTTCATACATGAAATGTATGAGGATATGCCTTGCATGCATAGGATATTATATGTTTTTAAGAGTAGTGAGAATTATACATTTATGATGAACCACTAATGGTAATTATTGCATTGGTGTTGGAATTAGTGGGAAAACCAACAACAACCTAGACATGGCAAAATATGTTGTTGATACTGATGAATGTGACCAGCAACCCTACGAAGAAAGGGATAAGGCAACAAGTCTAGAATCAAAAGTTGGTGAGCAAATTCTACAATCTCCTACAAAGGACCAGCCAAACTGGTAATGTCAAGGGTGTAAGTAGAACCCATGAAGGTAAGAGTTTAATTATGAAAATTGCATGGAGTGGTAAAAGCAAGAGGTCTCATACCATGTGGGTATTTGAATTTATACCGCATTCATAGAGAAATGTGTCATCCTTGTATTATGTTGTTATGAGCTTAGTAGCCCAAGGAAAGTAAGCACTGATAATTTTGATTATAGTCATGCATCCTCTATGAAGTAGTCATGGTTGGGCCATGCATGGTATGATTGAATGCATAGTATTCTTGAATCAATGCAAGGTAGCATTGAGTTGGTATGCATTAAAATATTTTATAAATCTTGCAGTTATGCATTGAATGGATGCATATGAAAAGTATGAGTAAAAGTTGTAGATATGCATGCATAGGTATGGGTGCAAATGTTGTGATACAATGCATGAATGCATAGAGATAGTGCATGAGTTATTATGAATAACTAATGGCTAAAATTATGAATTGATGACAATTTTGGAACCATTTCGAGAGCTATTATGAATGGAGGATGGTAAATGCATGAATAGGGTAGTCAGGATCAATTGGTTGTCGGAAATGCTCTATGGAAGGGCAAAGTGGTACAAATGATACGCTTGTGAAGTAAGAAGTATCTAAACCTTTCATTTAAATTACATAAATGAGGGGATTGTACCCTGTAATTTAAAGTATGATAATGATTGTGTGAAGTAAACGAGTTTTGGTAGTATTGGTGTGTTTAACAGCTGGAAGTATTTGAATTTTATAAATTCTGAAAATGCTTCAATGATGGTTGTAGCAATGAAAAGGTTATATGCATCCAGACTTACCAAGTGTTTGGCTAATTGAAGTTCAGGTTTCAAGTAGATTGTTTGGAGCATGGCAATGAGAGTAAGACCATGACAAATGCCGGAATCTACCATGTGAAAGAGCCAAACCTTATGAGAAGAGTCTCATGATTGTAAAAATAGTTTGTATGAAGAATGAGTTGTCAATTTGGGCTTGTAAATTTCATAATTGAGAAATTGCTGACAACTACTAATCATTGTTGGCTTGCATAGAATTGTGTCAAGAGGGCGTGTTGTAAGCGGATGCTCATGTTATGCCAGTAAGCATAAAAGTATAATGGGCATAGTGGTGCTGCTTACAAGAGACCAACAAATGAGGATCACCTCATTGCCAAGCAAATCAATTTCTGTAGTAGACAAAGTTACAAATTCATATTGAATTTAATTACTAATGCCATTGCTTGGTTATGGAACAATCAAATTTGGATTGTATTAGTAGATATTAATTGACTGTTTGGCTATTTGATGGATGTGCCAGGGGTACATGCTGCAAGAAGACCATGTGTGATGGTCTGCAGGAGCCAAACTTCATGGGGAAGGGTTTCCCTGTCTTGGAAATGGGTTTCAGGTGAAACTCCATTGGGCATTTTGGAAATATCCCATCTGCACTGCATGTTTGGTAAGAAACATGAATGATATGGTATAGATTATGTCGGTAAGACATGTGTGGATATGGAATGTGAAAGGAGTGGGGATGGAAAACCAAGGGACTGTTAACTCAAAGAAGGGAGCCTTGATTCCTCCTTAACGAAGGAATACTGCATCGGGAAATGGATAAGTGTTCTGTAACCATAGATAAGAATATGCATGTCCAATTGTTGAATTCAATATGCAGGACACGTTTTGATTTTATTTCCATTATGACCAATTGCTTGAGTATGAATAGGGCCTACATGGCACACACTGGAAAAGGGTGCACACTTTCCCGATGTCGGATCATGCAAGGGTTTTTCAATATTGATTACACCCTAGGGAGTGGACACACTCCTGGTGCCTCAATACTTGATAGTGAATGATGTGAAATATGATTACAGTTTTAGAGCAATAACGCTAACGAATATGCTTATATTGCTTGTGTTCAGGTTAAATAGATATAGTTTGGTATTGTACACTAAATGGACAATGGCTTGAGCTCATCCTACCTTCTACTAAAGAGCACAAAGAATGAGACATTCCTGAGGGACTGTCAACTCAGAGAAGGGAGTGGTCTCTTGTGTGATATGGGGTAGTGGAACTAGAGCTCACTACTGGAAATGAAACCTGGAAATGGCAGTTTATTGTTGATGTAAGTGCATGTGTTATTGTTGATGGCCTGATAAACCCAATTGTGTTGGCTTGGTTGATGATTGGTTGTTGATATAAGTGTATTGTTGAGATAAGTACAGGTGACTTGTTGACGGTCTGATAAACCCAATTGAAGGTTGGCTTGACTGTGCCTGATATATATATATAAGGATGTTGTGAAGCAGCCTAAGTGCTGACCTAACATCCAAGTCCATAGGCAATCCCAAGGCTTGCAAAGTGAAGCAGGATCCTGTGGACCAACGAGGAAACGCACAATACAAATAAGTATTGGATTATTTTGCAAATCTTGCTTATGAATATGCATGTGTATATGATTTGGTTATGATATTTTAAGCTCTTTTTTAAGAGGTAAAAACCGATGGGAATAAACTGAACATGTGAATTTATTCAATGTTTGAATATAGGTATCGCTGGAAGCGAGGACTACGAAAGCATCCTAGAGGTGCATGTGGACATGTGACTGTCCTAAAAAGCTCAGAATGAGCAGTAACGAAAAAGGTGCTAGTATGACTATGAAGGTCCTAACAGCCGAGACAAACCATGCGAGGAGGCTCCATGGTTGAGAGGTCTGAAATAGACCGGAGACACTAAATGTCATGACCAAGAGGGATTGGTCCAGCATTCACAGTGAAGTGAAAGAGGCTGAGAGCATGAAAATCCATAGCGGTGGTGTGGGTTCTAGGATGGAACAAAACAAAGATGGGAAAAACTCTTGCTGCTCTCTCTTGCCCTTTTGATTATATATATGCATTGTGAAAACAAAAGATTGTTGAATGCATGTATGATTGAAAATGGAATGTGTGTATTTACTTAAAAGTAAATTGTGAATGCTGGAATGGTTAATTCCCTACCCAAGAATGGACATGAATGAACTCATGTGCCTATTGGGAAGGCATGAAAAATATGGAAGTCTCCTTGATGAGACTTGGACTGTCATGCCAATTGGGCAATTAACTAATTGATTTTAATGCCTATATTATGCTTGGTCTAACAAAATTTAAATGATGCATTTCACAGGTGAGAAAAGTGAAATTCAATGGTGCACATTGACCATGGCAGCAGAAAAAAAGCTATTGGACTTGGCTTGAAGTCTCCTTCAAACGATTTCCAGGACCCAAGAGAATCTTGGAGAGATGCTCAAGATACAGAAAAGGCAGAATGAGATGAACCACCAGTATTTGCAAGACTCTATTGGTTTGCAAAAGGAGGTGAAAAGCCTTCTAGGATCAATCCGTAAAGGCAACGAAAGGGGATCAATGATGGGACATTCGTCCAAGCAATCCATTAAGAAACGCTCCAGGCATGAAGACTCAAAGGAAATTGAGTAGGTAAAGATAAAGCAACCAGCGAAATGTTGGAAATGCAGAGGACATCATTTAGGCCGGGACTGCCCCACGAGGGAACATAAAGAGGGCAGCATCCACAAAGTTCCTCAACTTGTGGATGAGCTGAAAGCTGAGAACCAGCAGGAGAAGCTCATGGAAGCTGAGGTCCTTGGTCCTGAAAGTTCAAGAAAATAATTGAATATGGGACAGATCTGCAAAATTTTGAAATTTTGGATGTGGAAATTGTATATGTGTTTTTATGTATTGGAACATGGAGGATGGTGTTATTCTAAGGGGGAGGGGATTGTAATGCCTCGGTTTTGACCCCGGTTACATCAAAAAGATACATGATGTATATATTGTAATTAATCGTGATGTGGAGGTAAAGGCAAAAGCCCCACCATCGATTTGGTCGTGTATGTTTCGGCAATAGGGATCGTTGCCGATGGTATATCGTGCTATCCGGCACATTATAGTTTTGGCATCATGTAAATATGCACATCAATTAAAATAAACCTACAGCCAGCTACGACAGTGCAACGTTGAATGAAAAGGGCATGATTTCCTAAGGTTAGGGTGGGGGGGGATTGTCTAACCCATGGGGAAAATCCATGTGTCAACCACTTAAGATCCTATGTTAGTTGAGGGCAGTTATTGCTGGGTAGTGGTGGGTGGCAGGCTTGCCCCCACACACTCTCCACCAGCTGGTTCAGTCACATGCACAGGCTGGAAGTGGTTTTCCTCACGTGCCATTTGGGATGCTGGATCATTCTGTCCACTCTCACAGTGGTTTCTGTTTTCCCTCCTCACGCAGGAAATCGGGCCTCTCTCCATCTTTTGCACTGAATGTGGTCTGTGTAAGTTTTCCTTTTCATGTAAGGAGTACTGTTTTACCTCACGCGCAGGTCGGGACTGTTTTTCCCCTATCTAGGCTAAGAATCGGACCTTCACCTCCATTTGGGGATTTGTCATGAGTTGTGTTTTCTCCCGTTGCTACAGTGGTAAAATCATGGTTGTTGTTCTTCCCCTGGTTTTGGGTTTTTGTGTGTGGGTAATTACCTTTTTGGGTTGCTGCTGAGTTGTTTTGGCCATGCTAGGACCAAGAACAACTCTGAATCACCTTGTTTGGCTTGAGTCGCGTCCACCATTTTGGGTTGTCACCCTGTTGTCTTTATCTTCTTCACATAGTTGTGAACTGTTTGTTTTACTGCGGTATGCAGTGGTTGGTCTTTAGACTATTTAGAGTAAGATTAGAGGCTAGGAATGCTTGAGAAAATTGGTGTTTGGAGCCACTCAGACAGAGTTAGACTGTTGGCTTTCTTCTCCACAACCCTTGAAGAGTATTGGGAAGGGAAGTCAGGGCCTGAGGGACTATGAAGCAGAGAAAGGACTGATTCCTAGTGTTGAGCATGTGGATGTCTTAGAATTCAGGTTAAATCTTGTGTAGGCACCCTTAGCTCTCCATTGAGGCCACCAGCTTAGCATTTATCCTTTCCTAACTCCTTGAGGGCCTGATAAACCCTACTGCGTGGGCTTGGCTGATTTGTGTACCTTGTCTATGTGTAAGCCTGCTTTGACCCTTATTCCTTGAGGAATCATGCCCAGCTCGAGGGTGGCAGTGTTGCTGAGAGATTGATGAGCATGATGGCCTATGGTTTGGTGGAACGTTGCAGTGACGTAGCTGGTTGCAGGACAAATTCTTTTAAGATGAGTATTCTTGACTATTCTATCTGTGCATTTATATTTATTGATTAATGAATATGATGAACATGTGGTATGCTTGAATGAATGTATGTTTTCTTCTGCTATGTATATGAAGGATTATGCATCTTAGTATGTTGTATGTTTTAAGCTTTATATTTCAGCATCCTATGCATGTTCATGTTCATGGGGAAATTTTCCCATATGTTTGATGGTTTGGTAGCGTCCTCCTCGTCGATTAGAGGGTCGAGGACGTTACAGTATGGTATCAGAGCTTATGTTGCAGCATGGGCCTCAATGGGCCATGAAGATGCAGTGACAGAGCCATCATTGTAGCATTGGGCCTCAGAGGGCCATGAGAAACCAGCTAGCAGAGGCAGGTTGCCCTCTGCCCAGCAGAGATCAGAAAACTTCAACAATTTTTTTTTTCTAAGTGCCAAGACCGTCGGCCCATCGAAAGACTTAGTTTGAAGCTTCTCAAATGCATCGGACAGCTTAGACAGAAGTCCGTCCAACAAGGAATCGGCAGGATAGAATTTTTGGAAGTGGTCGAAGTTTACGGAGGTTTCGGTGAAAATTACAGGAAACCTGAGCCGATACATCGGCTCAGCTTAGATGAAGATCATCGAAACAGTGGAGAAAACTTGTGGATGGAACCACCGAAATATCGGATGGTTTAGTCAAAAGGCCGTCCGATACAGACTATCGACGTCAATGAAATATAGCTAAAGTCAGAGCCGATATGTCGGCAGAGAACAGTTGAATTTGAAGCCGCAGTGTCGGCGGAGATTAGTTGAGAAAGTAGCCGAAACATTGGTGGAAGATAAAATAAATTTCAATGGGAAAATAGATAAGGAAGTAGCGAACACCACGGCAGAGATCTCTAGAAGACTGCCGAACGTCGCCGAATTTTAGTGGATGGCGCAGCCGATGAAGCGACAAACGTCGACGGAAGAGAAAGGAATTTTTCGCCAAAAAATAGATGATGAAGACGCCGTAATGTCGGCGGAAATTAGATGATGAAAACCTAAAATGTGTAGGTTTTCGACCTTACAGTGCCCCTTTTTTGTTTTTGCAAGTACAAATTCGAATGGCTTCATCAATTCTTGATTCATCAGTTCCTCTTCTCACCCTATTCACAATTATTCAGAATGGATGATGAAGATGATTACATCTTTGAAGATACAAGATCTCTATGAGGTGTCTATTGGACTTAGTGAAGAGTCCTTTGAGAGAAAGGATGACCGACTAAATGAATGTGATGCAGCTTATAGAACAATGTGTATGGCCATTTCTCCTAGCATGCACTACCTCAAAAGATCTGTTAAAAACCCAAAGGATCTCTAGAAAATATTAGAAAGAACCTTTGGAATGATTGATGAGGATCATAATAGCACTTTGGAGAGCACATCCAGCACCATAAGCATCCCTGACCCAAAAATATCGGCCTCCACTCTCTCTGATGAAGTTGTTCAAGATGAATAAGAAGCAGAAGCTTCTACACAGTCAATTCGAATTGAAGACAGTCTCCTTGCAGTGACTCATTATCTTGATGCTCCAGAAGTTTATGAGATCTATGATATCTCATCTCCTCATATGGCTGAAACAAAAGAAGACATTCAAATCTCTGATATTTAAGAAAAACACTGTTGCAATTCCATGCAAACATTCACCAGTGATTTTCCTTTGAAGTCTGTGCAAAATTTGCCAATAATTGCTTCTGAAAGTGAAGAGAAATTTGATTTTTCTCCCTCTAATGTTGCTGCTAGTGTGAAAATATGTAATACCTTGGATATTTTGGAAGAAATATCATATTACTGGAGTGAACCATTTGCTCCCCTTGATCTAGATCTTCCATCAAATTCCTGCAGGATTGCATGCACCAAAATTCAGAATTTTGAAGAAGAAGAAAGTTGTGCATCCATCATCTTTGTTGACCGTTTCATTGGATCTGATATTAACCTTATTTGATATTATATGATCTTATTTAGATCTGATCTGATATTTCTTGGTTTAATATTTCAAATTCATAGTCTTTCAGTACTGCTTGTAGCTTTTCTCATCAACAGTGTGAAGAAACAAGTACCGCAAGTCTCCTACAAAACTGTTGCTGGGGATTTGATTTCATTTCACAGTTTTGGATCTGTTGTGAACCTATTTATATCTGATTTACTTTCTGATCTGATATTATTTGGTTTAGATTTTAAAATCCAAGATCTTTCAGTCATGCTTGTAGCTGCTGTCACCAATTTCGGTGTGAAAAATCAAGTACCGCAATTCTTCCTCAAAATTGTTGCAAGGGATTTGGTGTTAGTTTCCTCTTATGAGGTTGTTAATATTTTATTTTGTGATTCATTAGCAATTTCAGAAGCTATATCAGACTATGGAGCTTAAGCATTCACTCTCAACAGTCCCAAGGATTATCTACCTTTGGTCACATGCTCAACTCCTCACAGAACTAGTAAAGAGGAGGATTTTATGCATCCACCTAGACACTTGCTCCTGACACTTAGGGTTGTGTTTACCACTCATGGTTTGTTGTTCATGGATGCAACATATCAGTTTCTTGAGTTTTTCTATGTTCTGAATCCTCAAGAACATTTTCTCACTTATCAGTTGACTTCAGTTACTCTACATGGGTCCAGTCTTCATCCGGCAACTGTCTATATTTCTGATTTAGTTGAGCATATCATTCTTCTTCCAAAGAGGAAGCCTTCCTCCAGACATAATGATGGAGAGGTTTACATGCCAAGCCCTAGGATACCTATGCACAGAAGAACCAGATTGATCCTGATTCTACCTGCTTAATTAGAGGGGGGGCTTTTTTACCATGTGTTTTTCCCCAGCTCCTTGTATTGAGTAGTTACTTTACTTTACTTGATGTAATGGGTGACCTATGGTCTTAGTTACTAGGTCCCATAGATTGTCTAAGTTATCATTCAGGGGGGGTGTTAGGATTATTAATCCTCCCTTGTCCAATTTGGTCATATGTCTAAATTAGGATTCATGTCTAAATCGGGAGTCCACCCAGTCTATTTTTAGTCACTAGCACCATTGGGTCCACTTGGCCTAATTGGGGCACATGTTCCAGTTAATAAAGTGTGGGGAACACTAATTAAGGTCTGTAGTAGGGATTTCTCCTTACTATAGGGGCAGGAATGGCTCCCTTCTGTCTATAGGACAGAAGGGTAGGTTCCTGCGTGTGGAAAATGCAGTAAAGAAATCGGACCGAAAGGAAAGCAAATGACAGAAAGAAAATGGCCATGAGCCCCTCTGCAAACAAGGTTAGGGCTTCGCCTTGGCTACCTGCAAACAACTATTAGAAACTAAAAACCTGCAAAAACATGTTATAAATCAAACCTGCAAAGAGACATGGGTCATAAAACAACTAAACTACTAAACAAAACACATAAGCAAAGAATGTTATACCTCTCCTTTGGTGAAATGGGCCACCATGCCCTGGCTGGAAGGAAGCACCTCTCTATCTCACTTAGCAATGGAGGAGAAGTTATGGCTCAATGGGGAATGTGAATGGAAGAGAGGGGGATGTGGGTGGCTTGAGAGGCAAAGAGGTCTCAAGGCATCCACGAGAAGCATAACAGTATGCAAGAGAGGAGTGTGTTTGAGAGGGACCCCCCACCCTCCTTTTATAGCTTTTTGGGGGCTTTAGGGTTTTAAGCCCTTGGTTCGGGCTTTAGCCCTTTTTTTGGGCCTTTAGCCCCTTCCACCCTAACTTTAGCTCCTTTTAGGGTTTTATGCTCTTTTGAGGAGATTTAGCCCCTTTTTGGAGCCCCTAGGAGAGTTATTTAGGCTCATTTTTTGGGTTTTTAAGCCCTTTTCTTCATCCTTAAGCCTTTTTGAGGGTGTGGGGCTCTAATGGAGTGCCGTGAATGGGTGTTCTTGGGTGGTGTAGGCCATGTAGAGATGAGGGATTTTTTAAGTTAACAGTTTTCCCTTTGATGTGTGAGGGCAGGAGCTCATTGTATGGCCGACAGACATCATAGGATTTGTTGCGTAGAGGTGGTGCTTCCGGGGCTAGGGAATGGTGGCTTTTGGTTTTTGTATTAATATGGTTCCCATCAATGGGTGAAATACAAATAATGTGTGACATGTGTATGGATGAGGTGGGCATCCCCATGCTTGTGAAAATGTCAAAAGAATAATTTGATCTATGCTCTAAAATACAAGAGTTGATCATATACAACTGATGATACAATGATGGTTTCCTCGATGTGAGGTTGAATACAATGTTGATCTGGTACATTGGACCAATGGCATTCTTATGGAATGCTATATCTTCATGACTGACGGTGTGCTAGATCTGAAATGGTACATAGTTGTATGGACTCGTTGATTGAGAGTCAGAGTCTCTGTGGTACAAGTATGTTGCATCAATCATAAATCTATATAGAAGCATTGGTGGGGCTTCTGAACACTGTGTCCAACACAACCCGGAAATCACAAGGGACATAACCTGTTTAGGTCCCTCGAATAGACTCATCAATGTGCTAGAGTCAGGTGACATCCAAGGTCTTTGACCAAATACTGCATGGACCAAACCTTGTACGAATCTCAATGGTGCAATGATGTAGTTGAAGTCGAGCATGTGAGAAACAACCATCCCAAGAGGCACTAAGGACTCCTCTCAAGTGGTCCAAGGAACTAATCAATGAGGTTATTGAAACCAGGATACAAGGACCTCTAGGTCTATCCTCTGGAATATATGTGTTGTCGTCGACAGAGGGAGACCTGCCCCTAGTCAAGGCAATGATGTTTCCTTAACTAGAAGCACGAGGGAGATAACCGAAAGGTGTGAGATAATCTGCGAACTGGCCCACTGAATGGGGGGGGGGAGGGGGAGGGAAAGAATTAAACAGGGGCAGGGGGAGTGTGGTAGACTCAAACTTCCTTTGTTTAGAGTATGACGGTAGGGCGTACCAGGCAGCAAATGAAACTTGACTCATGGGAATGGGATCATAGCTGTAATATCGGGCATGTCACTGTAGATGGGAAATACTTGGAGGAGGTAGACGCTTTTGATATTGATGGGATCCAAGGAAGACACATTGCAGAGTACTCTGAACAAAGGCGACCCAATATGGGAATGTTTCCAAACTATTTTCTGTGGGGTGGTGTCTAGAGACACCATTGTGGTACGATCTCGTGTATTTTTGGCGAGCCTGAGAAAGTAAATGCTCGATGGTGCTTTCAATTTTAGACAGTCTGAAAGCACGAAGAAGACTCCAGTGGGGGCTCTTTTTCGTTGGTAGTCTCCTGTGCCTGAAAAAGGATGAAAGTATACATAGGATAGCTCACCCATCCTGTAGGGGATGAGAGACTTCTTTACCGTTGGTAGTCCAATCAGGCCGAAAAAGGTTAAACCTATACTGACTGGACGGTCGTTCAGATACTTTTACGAGCATGAATGAAACCAAGTTTGCTCGGCGATATTTTCTTGATGAGAAGGCTGGAAAAGAGCTTAACGACAACCTGTGGTGAGCTTTTTCATAAAGTGCAGCCCCTCTGCCTGAGAAATCATAAAAGTATGCAGATAGGAATAGTCTTGTCTTGAGTGTGCCAAGGAGGTCCTTTTCAATTGATGGTCTACATGGTCTGCAAAAGGAGGTAAACGAGACAATGTAGACGCTCTTTCCTATACTTTAGCGAGCGGGAAAGGAAGTAGCTGCGCTCAGCTATCTTTTCATTGTTTTTAGGAGTCAGAAAAGAGCTTAAACGAAACTCCAGTACGGTCAACCGATTGTAGTGGAACAGGTGGTGCCCTGTCTCAAGACGGTGGACAGAGGTCCAAAGGTCATCCACGCAGTATGGACGGAGCCGAAGGCTCTCAAATATACCAATACATGCATGGGATAGATCAAGGCATAGGCTCGCAAGTCGGTGCAACAGAGGCACGCAAACCAAGGTGGCTCTCAGACAGAGGTCAGGAGAGCATGTGTGTGTGTTGTAGTGGACAGACTTGACTACATGTGATGTGAGTGCAAGTCCAGGGGAACTTCTATGCCAAATACATGCAAGAAAAATAAATCGTTTTGTGGATAGTGGTCCAAAGGTCCGCGTAAGGTGTGGTGGATAGAAAAGACAACTATGTGTTAAAACACAAAAAAAAACTAAAAAATGGTAAACCTTAATGGGTAGTAGCCCGAAAACCCACATGAGTAGCGGTCGAGAAGTGTGATACAAGTACAAGTCCGTAGACACTTGCATCATCATGTCATGGCTCGTAAATCGAGGTGACTCATGGGAAATGGTCCCAAAATTTATTTGTTAAACATGAGACAATGGTCTCATAAGATATAGAGAGTAGAATTATGAAACCAGTGGTGCAAATGGCGTCTCAAACGGAGTCCATATGGTCCTATTATGTCGATCGAAAGAAATTAGGTCAAATGGGGCCTATATAAGGTTGGGGTCCACTTGATGAGGTGTCATTGTCACTGTTCATTGTGGAGTTGGAGAGGTGGGACCTAAATATTCATTTGTTGATTTCTATTGATCCGACTGACGGTTTTGAGTGCCGCGACTTGCTGGTAAGAGCTCTTGCAGAATCTCATCTTTTTGGTGGTTTATTTTATGGATTTGGTCACCCAGAGGCCCTCCATGAGTAGTTTGGGGTTTCATGGAGCTAAGTCGCACCTTTCGAAGGAAAAGGTGCAACCTGGTCGCATCTGTGGGGCCTGTTTGAGTGACCTGGTCACTCATTTGGCCCAAACAGGTGTGACTTGGCCTCTATTGGGTGTTTTTTTATGATAGTTGTGGTTGACATCTGGGTTTTTCCTTGTGCAGGATGGTTGAGATCAAGTGGTGAGAGAGAGACTGCAAAGACCCCCGGGAGGCATCATTACAAAATAGGAATGTGAGAGATACATTGACCCGTTGCGGATTACTGAAGTTCATGAGGATACCCCTCATAAAGAGCTTGGGTTTGCTGCTGCAAACATTGGTGAGTTTCTGGGATGTTGACGAGGAGGTGTTCCTCTTTCAAGGCCAGCGTATCGAGTTTACACTGGCAGATGTGTACTTCCTTACTAGGCTCCCTATGTTGGGAGTGGTCAGTGATTTGGCACCTGTGTTGTCTCGAGGGGAGACATTGGAGGAGCTATGTGACAGGAATTGTTACGCTACGACGTATGTGCGTGGCTCCTATATCCTGATGTGTGACATCGAGGATTTGTCGACAAGGGCAGTGGCAACACTATTACTATGTATTTGGGGTTCCACGGGGAGCCACAATATCTCTGGAGGGTAGCTTCAGCTAGTAGAGCGTGCTATAGGGGGCACGTACTATGGATGGGGCCAGATGTACCTTCAGGTTGTTTAGCGTCAACTAAACAAGTCGAAGTCATCTGGGGCAGGATTTTGTTTTGGCTCCATCCTATGTGCTTTCTTTTTTGAGAAAGTACCTACACTATGTCCACACCGGGTTGTGCAGGATAGTGGTCCAAGGGAGCCACAGATGTACCGGTGGTGTTAGATGATGATCCGAGAGGGTGGCACTAGAGTGGGCCGCTTTTTTACTAAGTATCTATTAGAGCAGTGGCGACAGCTTCCAGTGGTGATAGAGGAGTATCCGTACGCAAGTATGGACTATCAGGGGGACCCCGATATGCCCCAACCTCCCGGTCAAGCGTGGGGACCAGCTGGTATGTATGCGTGATGTTTTTGTGTTCATCTTTATACATAGTCTAGTTTGAGCTGGTTGATAGTTGTATGTGTGGACTAATGGTGTCCTTATTTGTGTGTGCAGATATTGGTCCTCACCCACCGCCCGGGCTTCAAAGGCGGGTAGTTACCATAGCTCCTGCGGCGGTTCCTGCTAGGATCTCCCGCAGGAAATGGCAGGAAATGGATGGAGTGCTGCCGTATCTAGAGCGGCTTGCTACTGGGGTCTCAGATGATGGATGGCCGCATCTAATTGGTGAGATGATTGCCGCTATTCACAACCTTCCTCCATAGTGGACTGGTGTGATGAGGAAGATGGCTATGGCTTGTGAGCACTTTCGCCGGGCGGCGAGAGGTGATCTTCCTACAGAGGATGAGTCCTCTAAAGAAGATGATGACACCTTGTCAGATAATGAGTCTGAGACGGATTAATAGCCTAGTGGGGCTGTCCCTAGTGCATTGGTGCACTTAAGGGTTTTTGTGTCGCTATGTATATCCTGCTGAGAAAGCATATGTGGCTTCTCATTTTTGTATTGGACATATTTTGGACATGAGACTCATCTATTTATCTATATATATTTTTGACGCACGTGGGTGCGCTTTTATGGTTTTATTATGTGAGTCTTTTTATGATGATGTGGAATGCAAATGCCTATGTGATGTGTTATTATACTATGTGTGTATTTTTTAATATGATTATGCATGATGTTGTGGTTGTATGTTTCCTATATGCGATTGTGAATGTGCCAATCTAGAATATAATTAGCCATTTGATCTGTGACACTATTGAGGTTTATGGGGACATGTGTGAATGTGATGGATTCAAATGCTTTAACCATCTATTTAGTGCGCAGAAATTTTCTAAAGAGGCAGGGATCACATACGCGATAGTAGTTGTTCAACTGAGAAACAAGTAGTTGGGATTCTAAGAAGACATCAAGATGGTGAATGCCTAACTGGAGAACGGCGGCCAAGAGGCCATTGATACCATCATATTCTTCCTAGTTGTTGGTCATGGTGCCCGTGCATATTCCGTCGATGTGGATCAATTCGTGTGATGGGGAGTAGATGACCCATGCAGCCAAGGCGAGGTTCGAAGACCATCTGCTTGCTCCATCAGCAAATCCCATATACCGGTTTGAGGTGTAATCCATCTAGAGCAACGAGAGGAAACAATACATAAGACTCACTTTTGAAAAACGTGTAAAACAAAAAGGGAGAAAAACTATAATACAAGTTGTAACGTTGTCACTCAAAGGGGTGATGTTAGAGGGAAAGTCGTTTGGAATTTCCAGGGATCAGCGGTCATTCCTTTGTGTGACACGATGAATCCTTGTAGACGGCCCATTGGGACACAGAAAACACACTTGAAAGGGTTCAAGCAGATTCCGTACTTGCTACATCGTAGGAAGACTTGTCGCAGGTCGTCTATGTGCTTTGTTTTCTTCTATGACCGTGCAATGAGGTTGTCGAGACAAACCAACATAATGTGAATGAGGTCACGGAAGCAGTGTGTCATGGCGCGCTAGAAGGTGGCTCCAGCATTTTTCAGGCCAAAGGGCATGACTCGATACGTGAATGTGCCCCACAGGGTTGTGAATGTCGTCTTATAATGGTCTTCTTTCCGGATTTGGATTTGGTTATAGCCAGAAAAACCGTCCATGAAAGAAAACGCTTCATGTCCGGCACATGCATCAATGATCTGATCGATGAAGGGTGTGGCGAAGTTGTCTTTGAGACACACCCCATTGAGGTCGCGGAAGTCTGTGCAAAACAAATGGTACCCTATTTTTTATTCACGGGAACAGGATTAGAAACCCAAGTGGTGTATGCAATGGGGTAGATGTCACGTCCCCATGCCTCCGACCGGCAAGGAGGACGCGATCCATGGCTTTAACCGAGCATACTAACAGCCTCATGAACATGTACAGGAAGTAAAATCGCCTAGAACAGAATGCTTAACCATACAAATTTGAGCATTTGTCTAAAACATGCACACAGGAATGTTTGTCATGCATAGTGCGTTTTAATCATCATACACAACAGAAACAATTGCATTCCTACAAGCATTCAGTTAACATACACAGCCTAATTAATTCATTTTGCACAGCGGAAACAACATGCATTTAAACAAGCATTCTTCAACATGTTCATTCCTTTTAATTGACAGTGAATATGGAATTGCAAAGGAAAAATGCACAAGATCACTTATCTTATGAACGCTTGCTCCGCAACCAGCTACGTCGCTGCAACGTTCCACCCAACCATAGGCCAGCGTGCTCCTTAATCTCTCAGCAATGCTGCCACCCCCGAGCTGGGCATGATTCTCCAAGGAATAAGGGAACTAGCAGGCTTACACATAGCCAGGATACACAAAACACACAGCCAAGCCAACTCAGTTGGGTTTATCAGGCCATGAATGAGCTGATGGAGGCTATTTGCTAAGCTGGTGAGCTCATTACAGAGCCAAGAACACCTACACCAAAACTAGCCTGACCTCTAAGACACCCATCCACACCCAACACAAGGAATCAGTCCCTTCTCTGCTACACAGTCCCTCAGGCCCTGCATTCCCTTCCAGTGCTATTCAAGGGTGATGGAGAAGAAGGCCAGCCCTCTAGCTCTGCCTGTGTGGTTTCCAGCACCAGGTTTATCAAGCAACTAAGCCAACACCCTTGCTCCCAATACAGTCCGAAGACCAACAATTGCACTCCGGCAATTAATTCATCTCTCACAGCTTAAACAGGGAAAAAACGAATTACACAGCCCCACACATAACAGCAAAAACGACTCACACATGAGGAAACACACACATAGCCCTGAAGCTTATCATTGAACACAACTCACAGCAGGGAAAAATGTCCCAAATAGCCAGTGAGTGAGACCCAAAAGTCAGTGAGACAGCCAAAAACGTGAATGGCTCTTCACAGCCATGGTAAAAAACACATGAGATCACAAAAACGTGAATGGAAAATGCACCAGAAGCTCCAAAAACGTGAGGAAGACAACCCAGGCCTTGGCATTACAAAAACGACCTCCAATCCATGGGAAAAATGAAGCTAACAGCCAAAATCGTGGAAAGAAAGACACAGGAAAATCTCCAGCTGCTCCCAAAACGTGAGGAAACTGAAAAACGTGAATGCATAGCAGAATGGCATACGATTTTTGGGTATTTTTCCTGCCAGGGAAGTCAGAACACGATTTTCAAAAATGGGTCTCTACCCAATTCGAATTTTGGTTGCCCATACTCTTCCCCTTCCATGCAATAACTAACTCAACCACATTCTGGCAAAATTAAATGATTGGAGAAAAAGACAAGAAAGGTAGTTGACAGCTTGGGTGGGTTTCCTCATAGACATTTGGCTTTTCCCCATTGGCCCATAGGCTAAATATTTCACCCCCCTTATCCTTAGAAAATCATGCCCCATTCGATTTGGTTGCCGCGACCGTAGCTGGTTGTGTTTATTTTTTATTATAGATGCATATTTACATGATGCTGAAACTTAATATGTGCCGCATGCCCCGATATACCATCGGTGACAAATTCAAATCCAAAACATAGCATTGCCGATCAATGGTGGGGCCTTGGCCTTTAGCTCCGCACCATGATCATTACAATATATACATCATGTACATTTAATGTAACGGGGTCAAAACCGGGGCATTACAGTAGATGAATCCGGCAGTGCGTGGCTTCTCTATCTCGGCTTTAATCGCGGCCACTTTGGAAGGGTGAATGGGTCATTGCTTTTGGCATATGGATGCCAGATTGGGCCATGTGTCAATGTGGTGTTCCACGATGGATGGATCTCAGCCAGGAATTTCAGTGTACGACCAGGCAAAGATGTCACTGAATTCTTGGAAGAGAGCTTTGTAGGCAGTGACCTCTTTCGGAGAGCAAGATGCCCCCAGCATGATTTCTTCAACAATCTCAGAATTGGTTGAGATGTCAATTTTGATGGTGGGTGAAATTTTGGCCATGTTCCCTTCTTCGAAGGCATCTGGTGTCGGGATGGGGTTCTTGAACCATTTGACTTTCCCATGGATGAAATCTTTGGTCTCCACGGAAAACTGGTCAGATTGCGACACAAGTTCTTCAGGGAGGAAGAACGAGTGATGGTGCATGTCATCCCATGGGTATTCCGGGGGGTCAAAGCTTCAAGTATCTCCTCATCGTTGCTGAAGCACCAAAGAGACAAGTCTGATGGGTCGTCATTGGGGGTGGAGATAAGTGGGTCAGTTGAACTAGACATCATGTAAATGGACATGGTGTCTGAAGAAGGCGATGGGGGGTGCACTTCTTCGATCAAGGTGATTTCAGACTCAAGGGAATGTTGACGGAGGTCAGCTAGAGCCATTTCAAATTCGGGCAGGTCTTGGCAATGGTGGGAGTGATGTCCATACAAACCGTAGAGGGCACAAGCATGGTTTTTTCTCACTGCCTTGTTTTTTACTATCGGCGTGGTTGGGAGTTCAACCACGGGGATGTTTTCATTTGTATCCATGGCATCTAAATGCACATAGATCATTGGGATTTCAGGGAAATTCTGAGTTGGATGACCCTGTTGCTCGCAGATAGCGCAAGGTGAGACTTGTCGCGGTTCTGCGGTGGCTTTGGCATTCTTGCCCCTGGCCCTTTTCGGGTGGGGCGGTGTGGGTGCAGTGGTTGGCTTTTGTGGACCGAGTGGAGGGTGGGAATCGACCGCAATGGGTTGCACCAGTGTTAAAACAACCTGGGGCATTGCTGGTTGAGCCAGTGGATCAAGATACCACACCGAAATTCCCAATGTAAATTTGGGTAGGCTTAAGGTGGCCATTACCGGCTTGGACATGACACCAGGTGAGGGGAAGAGGAAGGGAATCGTATGGAGTAGAGATGAGCCTAGATAACTCCCAGCTGGTTGCATGTGGGGATGTGGTTGTGGTTGCGGCTGTGCATAATGTTGTTGATGATGGTGATGTTGCGACTGCAGATGATGTTGTGGTTGTGGTTGGGGCTGCGGTTGCGGTTGTTGTTTGGGTGCAGCGGTGCTGGATGAGACCATGCACAAGTCTGCAGTCTCATTTTGTGTCGGTGGCAATGACACTGAGGGGAAAGGAGCCGTCATGGTGGGATTGAAAAACAACCCAAGGCCCACATTCAACAATGGGTAGGCTGGTGTGTTGTAAACCATAGTGTTGATTGCAGGGACAACATTGGCGTGTGTGGTCGTCCCTTGCGGCTCAATGGTTGTGATGGTTGGGATAACATTGGCGGGTGCCATCAACCCTTGCAGATCATGATAAGTGAGTTGCTCAACCATCACAATCTTCCCTTCGTGAGGGAACATCATGAGACGGAAGACAGTTGATGCGACTGCTCTCATGGTGTACACATAACTTCTTCCAAGGAGAAGGTTATAGTCCAGTTGAGCATTGATGACTTCTATGTCGATCAGGACTGTCTCCCCGACCAATGTGATGGGGACATGGGGGAGGATTCCTTGGGCTTTAGTGGGATGGCCATCATAAGCCCGCAGAGTTGTGGAAGATGGTTGCAGAATTGGTGACCCCAGTTTCTACCAAACCAGGGTAGACATAACGCACGTAGATGCCCCCTCATCTACTATGCACCAGTGCACAACCAAGTTCCGGATAGATACCAGGATTTGGAAGGCGATGGTCGATGGCATGCGTGGTTCTCCATTCTCCATGTCGAACATGATCAACTTGGAGTCGGAGGGGTCTATGACCCCCAGGGCGGCTAGTAGCGCTTTCCGCTGTGTTGGGCACGTTTTGAGTACCTCCAGGGCGAACATGGTCGTTGGTGTTTGGGCCAGATCATCCACAATGCTATAGCTGACTGCAGCTCTAGCCGTGGCGTTATTGGAAATCCTACGTATGGGTGGGTGCAGGAACGGGGGTAACTAAAAAGGTAGGTTGATTGTTTTAGACGTTGATGTCGCCGATGTGTTGGTGGGTTCAGTGGTGGTACCATACTGATTTCGTCTAGTTTGTAAGTTGACCTCTTCAGTCATCATCGCTAACAGGTGGTGAACACCTGTTTCGGCCGTGGGAGGTGCCCCCAGAGCGTTGGGATTGGGTTGGGGAGGGGGTGCGGTTGCCACCAACCATTGGACAGGTAGTGGGTTTTGAAGTACCATAGGAGGAGGTCCTTGTGGTGCCGGGTTGGTTTGGGCTTGGTTCGTGGCATTGGTGGCCTGTTGGGCCTCATCTTGGATGGCCTACTTAGCGCGACCCATGAGGGGACACTTGAATATGTAGTACCCATAGACCTCACAACGTGTGCATGGTTGGTTTGTGCACAACGGGGCATTGCGTCTAGGAGCATTTGGCCGTGGGGGGTTTTGGGCGGGTCGGTTTGCTGTGGCATTGTTGGGAGGATGTGGTTGTTGACCGCCTCCCTGCGGTTGGTTATTGGCTTGGTTCTGGGGCCAATTATTTCCAGCTTTCCCTTTTTGATCATTGGGGGCAGGTTGGCTGGGGCAGTTTTGTTGTGCAAACACTTGTCCCAACGGAGCGAGTGGAGTAGGTGCAGGGGCTTGAACTGCTTGCACTGGTGGTGCATAATAAATTTGGGTGAGTTGTGGTGCCACAAATGTGGGCATTTTCCTCGCGTACTGTTGTGTTGGCCATGCCATGGCTTGAGCTTGCTGCGGTGGCGCAGGTTGTGCATAGGAAGTTGTTGCTCCGGACTGCGACATCATTCTGGCATAATTTGGAGCTTGGTTTTCATAAGCAACACTAGCAGTGTTGCTTGGTTGTGGTGGAATGACAGGTGGTGTCAGACGGTGTTGTGGCTGTTGGGAGACGGAGCCTATGATGCCAACTGTAGCATGAGATGCCCCCGGTGCATCCTAGTAGGAGGTGTTTGGATGGAGAGTGTCTGGAATGATGGTGTACAGATATCCAAACTGGGCGTAGATAAGGTCAAACTATTGGGCTTTCAGGATGGCCTCCTTTTCGAATTGGGTATGTTCAGATGCAACGTCCTTTGCTATGGGCGGGAGCAAGGTCTTGAGAAACCAATCCAAGAAGATCCTATCGTCAAGTTGGATTTTACATAAGCTGCAACGTCGCTGCCACTCATGGATGTGGTCGGTTATATGTGTCATAGTGCTTTGGCGACAGGATAACAGGATCTCCACCCCTTCATCATATATGACGGGGAGTTGGAAATACTGTAGGAACATGAAAGCTAAGGAGTTGAAATCTGGATATTTGTCCTACGGTAGCTCAATGTACCATTTGGTTGCGGCACCTGTAAGGGTGTGTTGGAATAGCCTTAGCCTGATTGAATCGTCTACGATGCTATTGGACGAGCACCATAGATGGAATGTCATAATATGGTTCTGTGGACATTCCGTTGCCTTGCCTTCAAACTTGGGGATGTCTGATGGCAACTTAGTTGGCATTGGAGGCCAAAAAGCTTGATGGAAAATGGGGTTGTTTGTCAATCGAGCCAAATCAAGCAAGTTAAGACGAGCCATGAAAGGCAGATTTGACCCCAGGTTGATGTGAGATGGGGAAGGGATGGTGGTGGGGTTTGTAGGTGCATAATGTACCTACATAACTGGTGGTATCGGTTGTGCCATTGTAGATGGGCCAATGCCCCCAATTGTGGTGGGAGGGACAGTGTGGGTGGAGGGGACATTGCCCCCATGTATGACAGTAGGGGGAATGTAAGTGGATGGTCCACTGCCCCCCTGTGTGGCAGGAGGGGCAATGTGTGTGGAAGGGCCACTGCCCCTGTGTGTTGCAAGTGGGCCAGCTTGGCTGGTCATTATGGGTGGTGGCAGCTGACTGATGAAAGTTCTCATGATTGTGCTTGGGCCACCTACAGGGTTGTTGGTGACAGGTTGTGATGTGGACATGGGTCCACTTGCTATGGTTATGCCAGAAATGGATCCGGATTTGCACCAGCCGTGGGGCTTGATGGTGCAGTATGGAGGTCTGGTTCAGACTGGTATGGGTCTGAATCTAAATCAGAGGTTGTGTGGCCTTCTGATGGTGTGGGAGATCGCTGAGAACGGTTTCGACGGTGTCGGTTTAATGTCCCAAATGGTGGTGTTTCGCCTCTTAGGTGTGAGGAAGAGCATGGGGGATCAATTGTGTTAGATGTTTATCAAACTGATGGGAATGATGTTTGGACCTTGGTTTCAATGGCTTCTTATTGGTTGCTGGTGGTCACTCGACCACCAAGACTGCCAGAAGACAGCGCTTGGCTTTTTCCTCATGGGCGTTTCTACTCAATCGATAGGGGTTGTTGCCCATTTCGCTTGGCAATTCCTCTCAGCGGCTAGATACTTTGTGGTTCCTGTAGTACTCCTCACAATGAGTTTCTGAGCTGAGCCCAAGTACTTTCCACGGTTGAAGAAATCAGGGACTTATGTCCTCAAAGACTGTAGATTTGTTTGTAAATTTTAAGGCTCTCTCAGCGTCATGAACCGAGTTAGGTTGATTACTTGGTATGGTGTATTTTTTTTCTGTCTTTCTGGTATCAGGTGGTTGTAAATGGTTTATGAATTCATCATATTGTAGCAGATTTCATATCATTGTTGTGCAAGTAGTGAATAATCAGAAAATTTGTAAACAGATACAGTTTTTAACCCTGAATGTTGATGGCCTAACTAAATGACTACCTTACACCTGTATTCCTCTTCAACCAAGAGAAGGTATTGGGCTCTCAACACAATGGGACTAGGCCCATCCGTAGATCCACATGTCACCTCCCGGATGTAAGGTTGGTCAATAGGGAGGACGCTTAGCGCCGTGAGAAGCCCTCCTTCTCTACCCCCTCTACCTTCCAGGTCATCTGTTTTTAATGGTTTAGAACAATATCCATTGAAGGTCCTAGGACTATATGAGCTTGCCCTTCGTCGTATCCCAGAATACCCCGGAGGGTGATGACTGGGTAGAGGAGGAAGGGTGAGCAAGACTGTTAATTTTATTGTCGATTTTAGTTAAGCTACGTTCATTAAGCCATTAAAATTTTGTTTGTAATTTACACATTATTTGTACAGGAAATTGCAATAAATTGTAACAAAAACTGAAACTGAACCACTGTGATGAAAAGAGGTGACCGAGCTGCACTGACAGTCCCTATTAAACTGAAATTTAACCTCTGATTGACAGACCCCACGTTTCGGGTCAATTTCGGCGAGGGGTCGCGAAATTTTTCTAGAAACGGGCGAGGGGGTCGCACAGATTTCATAGACAGAAGCGGTCTGCTATTCTGAGTGAGGTCGCACCTTTCGGGGGGAAAAGGGAAACCTGGTCACACCTATGAGGCCTAAAAGAGTGACCTCATCCCCTGTTCAGGCCCAATAAGTGCGACCTGCCCCGGATTTGGGGTTTTTTTGATCCTGAATCAGATCCGGCCAACAGTAACCTGTACTGTGGCCAAACTGACTCGGATTTGCCTTGCAAAGGCTTTGGCAACAATAAAAACTAGAAATAAACTAGATCTAAGCTAGATTTGACAAGAAATTTCTAAAACTAGGGCATAAACTAAAAAACTTGAAATTTGAAAAAAAATGAACCAAGGATCCTGTGGGATCAATCCAGTATGGTCGCCAGTTCTATAGCAGGGATTTCTCCTTGCTACAGGGGCAGGAATGGCTCCCTTCTGTCTATAAAACAGAAGGCTAGGTTCCTGCGTGTGGAAAATGCAGGAAATAAATCGGATAGAAAGGAAAGAAAATGATAGAAAGAAAATGGTCGTGAGCCCCTCTGCAAACAAGGTTAGGGCTTCGCCTTGGCTACCTGCAGACAACTATTAGAAACTAAAAACCTGCAAAAACATGTTATAAATAAAACTTGCAAAGAGACATGGGTCAGAAAACAACTAAAATACTAAACAAAACACATAAGCAAAGAATGTTATACCTCTCCTTTGGTGAAATAAGCCACCTTGCCCTGGCTGGAAGGAAGCACCTCTCTATCTCACTCAGTAATGGAGGAGGAGCTATGGCTCAATGGGGAATGTGAGTGGAAGAGAGGGGGATGTGGGTGGCTTGAGAGGCAAAGAGGTCTCACGGCATCCACGGGCAGCATAACAGTATGCAAGAGAGGAGTGTGTTTGAGAGTGACCCCCCACCCTCTTTTTATAGATTTTTTGGGGTTTTAGAGCTTTAAGCCCTTGGTCCGAGCTTTAGCCCCTTTTTTGGGCTTTTAGCCCCTTTCGCCCTAACTTTAGCTCCTTTTAGGGTTTTAGGCTCCTTTGAGGGGTTGTACCCCATTTTTGGAGGCTTTAGCCCCTAGAAGAGTTATTTAGGCTCCTTTTTGGGGTTTTTAAGCCATTTTCTTCATCCTTAAGCCTTTTTGAGGGTGTAAGGGTCTAATGGAGGGCCGTGAATGGGTGTCCTTGGGTGGTGTAGGCCATGTAGAGCTGAGTGAGGGATTTTTTGGGTTAAAAAGGCCTACTACCATTGATTTCACTTTCATGCATCAGTTTGGGAGCCTCCTAGATCAATTCCTACAATTTAGGAGCCACTGGGAGTTCCGACACCAACCTTCAGTAGTTGAGTTCAGTTAGTGACTAGTCAAGCTGAGTTAGTAGTCAGTTACATTAAGCTCTAGTCCTCTACATTCAGTTAGCGCTAGGTTTGCATGGCTACATGCAGTAGAGGCATATTTCTCACCTACCACAGTCAGTTAGCCTCAGTCAACACTAAATTAGACACTTGAGTTCTATTTTAAAACTCTGTTGAACTCCAATAATGGTTTAGACAAGGTTAGTTAACTATTGAGTGCTCCGACAGTGATTTAGACAAAGTCTTAGTTACCTATAGTCTAGTAGGGTCTAATCAATTCAAATTTCCTCATGTGGATTCGAATTGCATCTGGATATTTAAGCCATTGTACTTCATTTTAAGTACTATGTAATTACTCTTTGATTAATGAAAAGTATTCACAGCTGCAGGCCATTTTTGTACTGTTTCATTCTTCAATAACTGAGTAAATTGTGTGATCTATCTTATGAGTTGTTTGTTTGTCCACATATCTATGTGCTCAATTTAATATGGTATCAGAGCCTCAGCGGACAAGGCACTTCTCCTCCTCAGATCTCCTACTGGATCATTTTTTAGCAAAATTGCTCCTTCCATCTCTGCACCAAAAGCAGAAGGCTACCACTTAATACCCCAAGTTAAGGAATTGTTGATCAAGCTTGATCAACTATGTTGGGTGTGATGAAAACCTAAAATGTGCAGGCTGTCGACCTTACGGTGCCCCTTTCGTGTTTTTGCAAGTACAACTTCGAATGGTTTCATCAATTCTGGATTCATCAATTCCTCTTCTCACCCTATTCACAAACTATTCAGAATGGAAGATGAAGATGATTGCATCTCTGAAGATACAAGATCTCTATGGGGTGTCTATTGGACTTGGTGAAGAGTCCTTTGAGAAAAAGGATGACTGGCTAAATGAAAGTGATGCAGCTTATGGAACAATGTGTATGGCCATTTCTCCTAGCATGCGCTACCTCAAACGATCTGTTAAAAACCCAAAGGATATCTGGAAAATATTGGACAGAACCTTTGGCATGATTGATGAGGATCATAATCACACTTTGAAGAGCACATCCAGCACCATAAGCATCCCTGATCCAAAAATCTTGGCCTCCACTCTCTCTGATGAAGTTGTTCAAGATGAAGAAGAAGCGGAAGCCTCTACACAGTCGATTCGAATTGAAGACAGTCTCCTTGTAGTGACTCCTACTCATGATGCTCTGGAAGTTTATGAGATCTCTGATATCTCATCTCCTCATATGGCTGAAATAGAAGAAGAAATTTGAATCTCTGATATTGAAGAAAAATACTGTTGCACTTCCATGCAAACATTCACTGGAGATTTTCCTTTGAATTCTGTGCAAAATTTGTCAGTATTTGTTTCCGAAAGTGAAGAGAAATTTTATTTTTCTCCCTCTAATGTTGTTGCTGGTGTGCAAATATGTAATACCTTGGATATTTTGGAATAAATATCATATTACCAGAGTGATCCATTCACTCCCCTTAATCTAGATCTTCCATCAAATTCCTGCAGGATTGCATGCACTAAAATTCAGAATTTTGAAGAAGAAGAAAACTGTGCATCCATCGTCTTTGTTGACCTTTTCTTTGGATCTGATATTAACCTTATTGGATATGATATGATCTTATTTAGATCTAATCTAATATTGCTTGGTTAATATTTCAAATTCATAATCTTTCAGTACTGCTTGTAGCTTTTCTCATCAACGGTGTGAAGAAACAAGTACCGCATGTCTCCTACAAAACTATTGCTGGGGATTTGATTTCATTTCACAGTTTAAGATCTGTTGTGAACCTATTTATATCTGATTTACTTTCTGATATGATATTATTTGGTTTAGATTTTAAAATCCAAGAGCTTTCAGTCATGCTTGTAGCTGCTCTCGCCAATTTCGGTGTGAAAAATCAAGTACCCCAATTCTTCCTCAAAATTGTTGTTGGGGATTTGGTGTTAGTTTCCTCTTATGAGGTTGCTGATATTTTATTTTGTTATTCATTAGCAATTTCAGAAGCTATATCAGACTATGGAGCTCAAGCATTCGCTCTCAACAGTCCCAGGGCTTCTCTACCTTTGGTCACATGCTCAACTCCTCACAGAACTAGTAAAGAGGAATATTTTTTGCATCCGCCTAGACACTTTCTCCTAACACTTGGGGATGTTTTTACCACTCATGGTTTACTGTTCATGGCTGCAACATATCAGTTTCTTGAGTGTTTCTCACATGTTCTGAATCCTCAAGAACATTTTCTCACTTATCAGTTGACTTCAGTTGCTCTACATGGGTCCAGTCTTCATCCGACAGTTGTCTATATTTTTGATTTAGTTGAGCATATCATTCTTCTTCCAAAGAGGAAGATTCCTCCAGACATAATGATAGAGAGGTTCACATGCCAAGCCCCAGGATACCTATGCACAGAAGAACCAGATTGATCCTGATTCTACCTGCTTAATTAGAGGGGGGGCTTTTTTCCCATGTGGTTTTTTCCCCAGCTCCTTGTATTGAGCAGTTACTTTACTTTACTTGATGTAATGGGTGACCTATGGTCTTAGTTACCAGGGCCCATAGATTGTCCAAGTTAGCATTCAAGGGGGGTGTTAGTATTATTAATCCTCCCTTGTCCAATTTGGTCATATGTCTAAATCAGGAGTCATGTCTAAATCAGGAGTCCACCCAGTCTATTTTAGTCACTAGCACCATTGGGTCCACTTGGCCTAATTGGGGCACATGTTCCAGTTAATAAAGTGTGGGGAACACTAATTAAGTCATACTGCCACTGCTTGCACTTTCATGCATCAGTTTGGCAGCCTCCTAGATAAATATTCTACAATTTAGGAGCCACTAGGAGTGCTGACACCAACCTTCAGCAGTTGATTTCAGTTAGTGACTAGTCAAGCTGAGTTAGGAGTCAATTACATTCAGCTCTAGTCCTCTGCATTCAGTTAGCGCTAGGTTTGCATGGCTGCATGCAAGAGAGGCGCATTTGTCACCTACCACAGTCAATTAGCCTCAGTATACACTGAAGTACACACTTGAGTTGTGTTTTAGAACTCCGTTGAACTCCGGTAATGGTTTAAACAAGGTCAGTTAACTATTGAGGCCTCCGATAGTGATTTAGACAAAGTCTTAGTTACCTACAGTCAAGTAGAGTCTAATCAATTCAAATTTCCTCATGTGGATTCAAATTGCATGCGGCTATTTAAGCCATTGTACTTCATTGTAATTACTATCTAATTACTCTTTGATTAATGAAAAGCATTCACAGCTGCAAGCCATTTTTGCACTGTTTCATTCTTCAATAACTGAGTAAATTGTGTGATTTATCTTGTGAGTTGTGTGTTTGTCCACAGATCTATGTGCTCAATTTAATATGCAGGATAAAAAAACCAAATGAAATCATCCTTTTATATAGAAAAACTAACAAAATGCGTCATTAATGTGGTCACTGAATTATTGAATGTGGCGGTTGGGCATTAAATATGGTGGGTATAAAAACATCATTTCATGCGATACACCTTCGATTGCCGCAAAACAAAAAGTAACGCTGACAATGTCGATGATACTCCACGAAACCTTCTGATCATATCGACGACACTTCATTTTCTCTCACAACCACTAGTACATGTGAACCTTTTTCCCACGGAAAATCATTGCTATAGCAACACATCTCCATTGCTATAGCGACATTTAGAAGCCTCAATTTTCGTCGTAAAATTATCGTCGCATTAGCCACTCTTCGAATATTCCGTCGGTATAGTGATAGAACATCGATAACATGTGGTGATTGCGAATTTGCTTCAAAAAGCAATAAGTGTCCCTAAAGAGACATGAATGTCTCTCTATAGCCACGGTTGTGCGTCGCTATAGCGACGGTTTATTGTGGGAAAAACAAGTGACTAAGTCAAATTCTGTCATTTGAGCGTTGTTTTGGTGTCGCTAGAGTGACAGAATATTGTCGCAAAAACCAAGGACTTTGTCATATTTCGTCATGGGAGCGACGAAATTTTGTCACAAAATCAAGCTACTATTGCATATCGCTTTGATTTAGCAATGTACATTAGTCGCAATAGCGACGTAGGTTCGTCGCAATAACGACGTCAACCCATCGCTATAGACACAAAAGTATGTTGACACCAAGAAATGGCCAAGTCATTGTCTGTTGCTATAGCGACGATTTATTGTCGTTATAAACAGTAAAACCTGTCGCTATAGCGACGAGCGTTTGTCGCAACTTAGAAGAGACTAAGCACTGATTCATCAATATAGTAACGTTTCTATGTCGCTATAGAACCAGAAGTACATCGTTATAGCGACGTTTACTGTGTATTTTAAAAATATATATATAAAATTCACAGCAGATATTGTATTTCAAATATAGGCCAAGTTCATAGCAAGAGGATTCTCCCAAAGAGATGGAGTTGACTATCAGAGGACATTTTCTACAGTTTTCAGATATAATTCCATCAAAACCATTATGCTTTACAATCAATTTTGGTTGGTCTATACACTAGATGGATGTAAAAACTACTTTTCTTGATGCTCTAATTGAGGAGGAAGTATACATAAATTAGCGAAGTAGGTGCCCTATGCATGGTGCTCTAGGATTGATAAGCAACTTCACCAAGACTACTGCAGATCCTAACCTTTATTACTTATTTGATAAAATCAATATGCTTGTATTGGTCTTATGTAGATGACCTGCCACTTACAAGTAGTTCAATGAGGCTCATTGCATCATGTAAAATAGATTTGGCCTGTGAATTTGAGATGAATAACATTGGACTTGTGCATTTTTTCTAGATATACATATTTGGAAGATACAAATGAGGTCTTCCTTGGGAAAGGCAAATACACAATCGATAATCTTGAAGAGATTTTAAATGTTGGATTGCATACCCTTGGCCACTCATGGTTCCAAATATGAAGTTATACATTGATGACTCGGCGTTGGTAGATACTTTTTTGTTTATAGAATGTTGATTGGTTTCCCTTATGTATCTAGTAAATATCATACTTGATACGATATATATTTTGTGGTTAATACTTCGATCCAGTTCATCGTTGAACCTAGGTAAATTCATTGGATTGCTGCAAAGCATGTGCTCCAATACTTGAAAGTCACAATTCATATTGGCTTGAAGAGTGTGGGTGATGATGAGTTGATGTTGCATGGTTTATTGATTATGACTTGGTAGCAAGAGCTAGAAAGATTTAGTAGGAAGCAGGCAGTAGTTGCACTCAATTCAACAAAAGCAAAGTATATACTTAATGAAACCAGCTACTCTAGTTGTCAAGCCATATGGATTCACAAATTCATAGCATAGTTTATCGATCAAATGTTGAAGCACGTGATATTATATTGTAACAGTTAGAGTTGTATGAAAATCTCTAAAAAGCATCCACGTTGTTTAGCATAAACTATGGGCATGTGTGCATTTAAGGAAAGTCAGACTTGCATTGAAGATTACACACATTCTTAAAGAAAACATTCAAAATTCCAAGAGATTCCCTTCTAGGCATACCTGCATTCTGGAAAGGACTTACAGTTGTGATGATGGAATTACCTAGAAATTCTACTCCTTCAACTGATTATGGCATAAGTCTTTCTATTATTTACTGCTTATTCTCCCATGAGGATGGTTAAGTTTTCACCCAAACACTGAGAAAAAAAATAATTACAGTTTCAGAAAAATAAATTCTCTCAATAAACAACTAACCAACAGAGTTATGGAAAATAAATTAAAATGAGAACTTTATGAATGAGTTGTTGATATTCACCATAGATTGACATTCTAGAATTTGAGTAATCAGTGATGACCAATGAGACTTTGAAGATATCAAAGGAAGTAATCATAGCCTTAATACTTTGACCCTTTTTAGAAATACCTGAAGAGTAGAGGAAGGAAAATTAGTGAAAAACAATGAAAAAATAAATGTCACACTCCATATTTGAAAATTCACCAAAAGTTCAGGCTCAAAGGCATTCAATAGGAGAAAATTCAAAATTACTTACCTCAGTATCACCCCATCCTAGTCCTATACCAAGAGAAAAACCTTCTATGTCTTTCAATTAACTGTACTACACAAGGTGCCACTCTAAAGAAACAAGATCCATAAAAATGACTAATGCACATTTCAGCTCATTTGGAGAAAAGCTGCAAACTCTCGGATAGATTCAACTCAATTGTATTTTATAATTATTTTTCTCAATTATTCAAACTCAAAGCTAAAACAATGAGACAAGCATGTCCAACATAGAAAAACCATACCTCAATATCCTTCATGTCCAGCATGTCCCAAAAACAATGAGTTACAATAAACATTAAAGTACTTAAAACAATAATCGTAATAAGAGTAGTGATCTATATCAAATCTAAGTTGTTAATGAAAGACAACAACACATAATAGTAGCATGATATATCAGATCTGAACCAATTATAAACTCAACATAAGATGTTAGGGCGAAGCTCCCTTATCCTCAGAAAAAATGCTTCTAAACAGTCTTCAACCTCTTAGCGTTAGGTTATTTTCATGAGACTCAACTAGACCATCATACTTGTCAAAGGAGAGAACCCAGAACTGGAAAAGAACGTGAAATAGATCATCCAACCCTCACAAATGAAAAACAATATCAGCACAGCAGTACAACCAACTCACAATAAAAACCGACAAAAAAGTACTCCAAATTTTTTTATGTAAGGTAGCAACAGGGTGGATGCCACCTAACGAGGGCTCTTAAGGTGAACGTAAGGGTGCAAGAGGAGTTCCCTTATATGCCCATAAGTGGAGTTGACAAATGCCATCCATGCCTCAATAATATCCTCATGCATCAAATACGCCCGCACTTGAAAGTAAATATGCCCCCATTTAGTTAAAAATGTCCACAAGGCAATAGAGAAATATAAATGCCCACAGGGCAATAGTGTAAAAATGCCCGTAACTTGTAAAAATTCCCGCAGCTAGTTAAATATGCTCACATTTAAGTTTCAGAATACACTTACATCAATTATCCAATTGGGATAAGCAGATGATTTGGAAAATGTCTGCAGCCTGTTGAGAAATGCCTTGCAACCAGTTTGTAAATGCCTGTTGTACTGAAATGCAGGCAGAAATGCACAAAATGTTGAAAAATGCCCGCAAGAATCCATAGAAATAGATGAAGTAAAATGAAGGAATAAATTAGATACAACATGTTTTCAGAACTCTATAGTTGTGAGATATTACTTTTCATCAATTCTGAAGATATATGTGAGACAAATTAAATATCTTGAGATGAATAGACCAGCAAGGTTTCAGGGGGAGCAGTATGGTTAGAAAAAGAAAAATAAATAAAGTGAAGCAACATTGTGATGAAGCCATTGATGCATGCTTACCTTTTTGTAACTCAATCTCTATCATCGATATTCCTTCCAAGACACTCAGCAATTGTCCATTCTTGGTCTTGTTTTCTCCCCACAAACCCACACAATTTTATCTCTAGCTTCATTTCTCTGACATGATCTCAACCATCAAAACTCGTCGACTTCTGCAATGCGACTACAACTTATTAAAACACACAGTCAATCAGGAATTTTTCATTGCGATTAGGTTAAACAATCAAAGGGTCATTTAATATCATCCTTTCAACCTACGGTGATCATTGCACACCTATCAAGCCACTAATTTCTTCTCTGCCTCGAAAATATCAACCATTCTCATGGTAATTCCATCAATTCTCAGCATCATTACACATAGATTTTCTCCATTTTTCTGAAGGAATTATTTCTCTCATTACACATAATTCCTTCAATTGCATACATATCATTGGCACAAAAAATATCTTATAATTTAATTGTCTCTATCTCCACCAAATGAAAATTGCAAGTACAAAGCCAACTATACACAGAAAACTAAGACTTGCACCAAAATCTACCACGGTATGTTTTTTTAGACTACATATAGAACTGCAAAACAAATATCAATGTACAACATGTGATCCATTCATTATGATCAAAATTGTATGTCCATTCATTATGGTAAAAAATTACAATCTTCAGTGCCAATTGGTAAAAAAGTTATGTATGTCTCGATGTTGGCACTAAACAACATTGTAAAAGCATGGGTTTCAATGAAACACCCATGACATTACAAACACCACAAGCAACATAAAAAAAATAATTACAAAATGGACATATATATTGATTTCCAACAAGAAGTTTTGGTGGAAGTGACATTAATAACAACTCAACACTAGCACCTGTACCTGCACCTAGTTCTGAAATTGCTCCAAACACAAGATCACTGGACATATTTTCAATTTTGGCATGGTATTTTATGTTGAAGGATTGAAATTAAGCAGCGATGATTCTTGTTTTTTTATGAAGAGGCCTGAGATTTTCCTTCTAAGCTTAATAGATGCCCTCCATATGGTTACATATCAAATCTAAATTGGTGTAAACAAAAATATCATTGGTGCCGTATGTTTTTGCCTCTTTTAAGCTTTCAACAAGAGCAATATAATAAGCCTCGTTATTTATGGTTGTACCACAAACATGTTTCTTTCTTTGAAGAGCATGATTCAATGCATTATTGTAAATAACGTATCCAATTGTTGCTTGACCAAGGTTGGGGAAACAAGACACTTCTATGCATAATATCCACTTATGCTCCATTTTATATTTCTTCACTGATAATGGTTCCAAAGTCCTAGTAAAATCGAAAACAAAAAATATTGATTAGAAAAGCATACATTAAAAATAGAAAATACAATAAAATATAGGAATATTGCATTGCCACAATTACCAACAAAAACAGAGCATTGAACCCATACACACTCTTCTAAAAAGTATTCTAAGAATCATTTTCAATTTACCCTATTGTTTTTTTTATCCAAGGAAAGTAAGACACGGGAGAAAAAGGAGGAATATCACTGAAATTAAGACACGGGAAAAAGGAGAAATGTCATTGATGATATTAAAAGTTGAAACTAATCTTCTTAAGAAAATATAAGATACCTCGGGCATGTATGAGAACTATAACCACAGACCTTGACATTACCCTGACTTGGTTTATAGTGGGCTCATGGGTCAGCTTTTGTTCTATTGTAATGTATCAGCTGTTAAGTACTTCAACGGAACACTTTCAAGCAATTCAGAAGGAGGCTCCGGTTGAATGTCAAAAATTCCTTGTGGGCTCAAACATAACTCTATGCTTAGTAGCCACCTGCATTTTCCATGACTTTGGAGGTCCACACCAAGGGAAAGAAATATTTTCTCACTTGTATCCCAGTAAAATGCTCCATTATGGATTCATAGGCTTATAAAAATGTTCCATCTGTTTGGGCTGCGGGAACACTCATCGTGTTAAGCCAAATATTTTCTATAGCCCATTTGAATCCATTCTCCATACGGGGGGATTTATATTGAAGACATGCATCAATGGGTTTCTGTAATCCTTACTGTCCTATTAGCTTCTTTCTCTGCATTGCCAAATTTTTCCTTTCAAGATTGTTTAATAGCTGAACTAAAGTTGCCTTAACCCATTTTTTTTCTGAATGGATTGAACAGACATGGATAGTAGGTAAATGGATCTCTTTCAGGGAGCAAAATTGGGCTCCATCAAGAACACACTTCCATCAGTTTGTTGTTCCACCTATATTCCAACTCAGGAGGGACTGCACATATGGAAAGCTGGCAGCCATGGAATTTCCTGGGGATGTGGAAGGATTGGGAACATGTGAGGTAATCATTTTGTAGCTTCCCAATTTATGCTCTAAAGTTCTTAGCTGCATCTTTGTATTATTAGACTTCTCATGTAATGACGCTTAAATCTCGGTGTCTTTCCTTTCTTAGTATACCATGTCAAGGAGAATAGTCCACGCTTGTCATGCTGGAGGCATAGTACACTCACTAGAGGGATGGGAACATCACGAAGTTGGAGCCATCGACGTTGATAGAATTGATATAGTGTGGAAGGAAGCCATTAAGCATGGCCTAAATCCTGTCCAGTAAAATCTCAGAAAGGTTTCTTCAAAGTTCCAAATTATAAATTTTTCTAATGTCTGCATGACCAAATTCAACAAAAACATTTATTTGCTCATGACAAGAGGTCCTGACTAGAGATTGTTGCTATTTCTATTATCATTTTTTTATTATGACACTACCCACCCCATTAGCAGGGAATGTATGTGTGTATATGAATAAATATATTTCCACTGTGAAGATATCTGGATCTCACAATAAATTTATAGCTCCTGCAAGATTATTAAGTTAATGCTTATAAATATTATGCCTCTACCCCAATGCAATTGTATTGGAGCTTTGTATACTAGTTACAACTGTTAAATGTCAAGTGGCTGTAAGTCCATATTGTTTTCAATTATGAGCTCCAAGCTTTGAGTTAACTGTCCTTCAAATATATCACTGAAATAGTATGTTATCCTTAATCCGAATTTTTTTTGTATGCTGAGATTTTAATATATTGCTTTCTTTTATTCTCATTAAAAATATTAACATAATATGATGACTTTTATAGAAAAGAGCACACATGCTGGAAATCCAATAGAGACAAAAAAATAACTGCATATTTTGATCAGACTTTTTCATCTCTATTACAAGTACTGAAAATTTATCAGTAGCCCACTAATTCCAATTAGGGGGGCTATACGAAATAAAGATCCAATAAAAACCAAACAATAGGGACTAAGTGTTGTTGAATCCTGTGACTTGAAACTCTCTGATACCTTCCAAGTCAGTTTTCCTTTTGGGATTTGATGTTTTCTGTACTTGCACACTTGTTGGTTTAAAACATTGGAGCACTTTCTAGCTTCAACTAAAAGCCACTAGATGATTCCATATTTCTGAGAGTAAAACTCTTCAAGGCTTCCACTATCTGCCAAACTCTGCATTGATAACAATTATAACCCTCCCCACTCTACCTTTTGTCGCTCCCACCAAAATATAGTGGGTGATTGCGAAAAAATGGGCTGCGTCAGCCAGGAAAACTAAACATTAACTAACTAATAGGACAGATAAAGGTGCAAGAGTCATAGTCCTACGAAGAAAGTAAAACATAGATGTGCAAATCATAAACATTATTTTTGGGAGACATGTCTCAAGATAACAATCAAGATTATGGATCATAATCAATATCTTAAATATATCTATTGAATAGGCTAGATAATGGTATTTCTAGAAAGCATAGTGCCAGTGAAGAAAATAGAACATAGTTGTTTAAAACATAAACACATTAGAGGAAATTTCAACTCAAAATGAGCCTTTTAACTCTAATTCAAATTCTATGTTATCATGTGTTAGCCAATGAAACTGCTTTGAATTTGAAATACCATATAGGTCTTAAACACTTTTTTAATATAAATTTGGGGATAGGTATCATAAAAAAAACTACTCTTTTTGTTTGTATTTCGACATATCTCCCCCTATTTTTACTCAAATTCCGATCGAGAGAGCTCGTTGGATGCAAAATTTAATTCCGCATCCAACGAGCTCTCCCGATAGAAATTTGAGTAAAAACACGAGAAGATATGTCGAAAATACAAACAAAAAAGTAGTTTTTTTCTTTTCTTCCTCCAAAATTAATAAATATTATTTTATTATTTTAACTATTATTTTATTAATTTTTTTAGGAAGCCCATTTTGAGTTGAAATTTCCTCTAATATGTTATTTTGGAAGACATCACAAGAGCACAAACAAAATTATAGATCATAATCAAAATCACAAAGACACATCTCAAGATGAAAATCAAGATGATGTATCATTATCATAATCATAAATATAACTATCTGATAGACCGAATATCAATATGAAGGATCATAATCAAGAGAAAAATGTTCCTCGAAGATGAAAAAACACGGAAAAATGTTGGATCAGCTCATTGCAGAGAGAAAAATGTTGGTTTCTGAAGAAGAACAAGTGCACCTTGATGGCAGGATAGGGGAATTGCAAATAGATTTGGATTTTGTCAACAAGGATCTTGAATCATCGAGGACCAGGACAGTAGAAAACGAGTGTCAGTTAGTTGAGTTACAACTCCAGCTTTCAGACCTTGGCGAGGAAAAAAAGCGCTTCGAGGAGGAAAGCAACTCTTTAAGGATTGAATTGAACGTCATGTCTTGATTGTAATTGGGAAGGCAAAGCATCCAGCATCTGTAGGTTGTGGAGCTTCTGCAAGGCGGCTGGCGTGATTATATAAGAGGACCTCTATCTATTGGATCCAAGGAAATGGACAGAGTATCAATTTGTGGTATGATAAAACCATGGGAAGAGCTCCTCCAGACTCCAAGACCGAATTTTTTATTGTCACTCTTTATTAACTTTCTTTGTGGGACTTTCAATGACAATGGCATGGCTAATAGATTCTTGATGTCTCAAACCATGCTCAAACTAAAGCATTGATGGCTATTTTTGTTACGAGGCCAGTCAAAAAGTACAATGAAATTGGTTCCCCAAAAGTTGCAGAGAACGGATTGTGGTTGTCTAAACGAGATCTTAGTTCTTCCAATGGATGTCAGACTGGCTCTGCTCATTTGAGAACATCACAAATCTATAAAGAAATGGATTCAGAGGTGGTTAGTTCAGGAGAATGGCCTCCATTGTCTAAAAAGTACGAGGAATCGTCTCATGGAGAAGAGGACTTGTGGCAACTAAATAGTGGATCCTTTTCAAAGAATAAGGTAAAGTGCAAAGGTGTGACTTCTAGCAGTTGTTCATCTTATGAGCAAAGTTTTGATGGTTCCAAATGAACTAGTTTAGAGGATGAATTTACAGCTATGGATGATAAGTATGATATCATCTCCAAATATCACATTGTTTACAATGTTCCCGCACAATATTTACAATATGCCCGCACGGTATTTACAATACGCCAGCACTGTGTTTATAGACCAACGGATACATTTATTATCTACATACCCTATACAACAACTTGAGCTTTATGTTGGATTATTATCTTAGCAATACTATTAAGATTCAAGTCGTCAGCAAGTTTATGAGTCGAGGACCACTTATTATTTAGAGTAGAGTACAGTATGAAAAAAATTACTTACCATTTTTTCTATGTGTTCAGGAGGAACCAAGTAAGTCAAGTGGTGTTTGTTGAGTATGTAGCAAACCCTGGTCAAGTAGTGTTTGTTAAGTAGGTTTTGTTATTGGGTTGTTTGGTAGTTGATTCTCTTTCCTCATGGCACAACAATTCCAATAGGTCCATTACCTCAAGAATTGTTCAAAAATATTGATGGCACAACACTAGGTTATGTTGGGGGCAAGTTGTTGTTATGTATTGGTGAGTTAGGAGGGTGTCATTTAATACTTCTAAAGCTATTACTACACAATATGTCACCATATATGGTCCTTTCTCAAGTTGTTTGGTACTTTAACACACCGAGAGTATTTTTTATTTAGGGTGGCTTCCTTAGGGAAGATATTCATATTGCACCTAGATCTGAGTTTTAACAATTTTAACATTGTTATAACCTCAAAAAATTCCCTAGAACTGATAGATAACCTCCACGATCACTACTTATTCACTTAGATTTGTGTTTCAATGGACAAGATACACCCATACTTACCTTAAATAGAAAGTTAGGGCTGCTGCAAGGGTCCACATTGCTTCTATAAGACTGTGTAACACCTAAACCTGCTTATAGGGCTGATTTTCATGCCCTTTTTACTATCAAACTTACTCCTTATTGATTAAGAACCACCTAGATTGTTGTTTTAAGGTGGCTTTAAGGTCAAATATGCCCAGAATTTCCTTTTGAGGGTTGAAATGTATCACATACATGCTCAGGATTGATATCTAGGGTCTTAAATGAACCTAAAAGATGCCCAAAAGAGGGATTGAGGCTATTTAAGGGCTAAGAAGTGCTTGCAATTACTTTTGCTGAGTTATGTTGGTAATTGCGCTAAGAATTTATCAAAAACCAACTAGAGCTTAAAATATTGCTTCCTTTGTTGTTGTCCATAGTCAAAACTGAATTTTAAACCCTCATTTCCATTGTTCTTCCTTAGAAAATCGTCAATAATGAATGCTTAACTCACAGAAATGTCCCAGATCTAAAATGATCTCTACTCTATTGCTCAAGGGGATAATACAGTCCTTGATCATACCAAAAAATATCCATAACTGCTCAAAGTATGCAAGCTCTTTCTCTCTTAGGGCCATGGTAAATGCAAAGTTGAACTGTTGAAAAAATTTGCAAATTAAAATGTGCCTTTCTTAATTTATTTTTCAACAAAATGTAAAACTAAAAGATAAATTTTAGACTCTCAGACCTCTTGTAAAAAAATGTATGACAAAATCACGGACATATTTCACTTGCTTCATACTTTTAACATACTTAGACAATTTATTGTTGGACTGAGACGGTGAAAATGGCCTGCAAAACAACTCAATGCCCATAATTACAATGACAAGGATAACAACTACTCCAAGCTACAAGTTGGGTTGTAGCCTCCTCAGTGAGATGCCAAATCCACTACAAACAGTCCAAGAAGACTACCCAACAAGCTCCAAAACATCAATTGTCCAGCCTGCAATTCTGCTCCAAATGCTCACAAATGCTCAATGAACATGGTGTGAGGAAAATAGAGGGTGCGGGGGGTCTCCTTATAGGCATGAGTTAGGGTTTAGTGTCTTAGGGTTTTAGTAATTTTCTTTATAAAAAAAATGGTCATTTTCCTCCCACATGTATGCCCCAGTTGGACCCACATCAACTCAATTGAGTTATCTTGGGCTCATCCGGTTTCACCACTTTGGTACTGAATTGGACTTGACTCAGTCGGTTCAATACCGAACCAGTCGATCGAGCTAGTTTATTGACCAGTTCATTAACCAGGGGGGTCAACTTGGTTGAGTCCAAGTCCAAGTCTAAGTTGACCAGTTTTTAAAACACTGCCACTAATCCCTCCAAAAGGCCCTGGCATATTGATATTCATTTTCAATAGCTCATAATTCAGAATAAGGCATGCAATTCCACAGTAAAAGGATGATCAAAGGCCAGGAGCCCAAACTGTCTAAATTAAGACAAAATAAAAATCAACATCTGGGTAGATCTTCTTAATAAATTATTCATCTAAGAATGAAACCCTCTATAACACCACAACCATCTCAATAAAAATATTGCATCCAAGTCCAACAATAGAGAACACTTTTTCTATTGAATTGGGAATGACCTTGGCATGGAGATCATAATCATTGTATACTCGATGACCAAAGCCATTAATTTTTCTCTCCCTATCTTTTTACACCCTCAACGAACTATGAAATGTGGTCAACTATGCCAATTTCATGAAGTGTTCTAAGAACAGCCACATTTTCCCCTCAATATAAAGGGCCATATAATGCACTAGTTGCCCCAGTTTCCCCAGTTGCCCTAGTAAGAGCAATATAGACATCAAAACCATTGGAAGCAAGGTGTCATGCGGTAGTTGTTGAATATTTCATTTCATGCTCTACACGAAAGATGAAAAGTGCATCAAGGGGTTTTACTAGTCGAGGATTATGTTTACATGATATGTCATCCAGTGAGTCCAACATATATAGAAAATTCTCTGAATAAGAAAGGTTACTAGAAGGAAAGACATGCAGCCTTGTTTCCATTCTCAAGGTAAATGATCTTTTCAACTAATTCCTCAATTAGATAACCCCCATATCATAAGATTCCTTCATCTCCATCTATCTAGGAAATTGATGAATGGAAAGGAGCATTGTTCAAGTATCATGGATCATAAAGCTTCAACCCTTTGTCATCCCCACATACAGTTAAATTTACCTCAACGGTTGCCACATGAAATCCCACAATCCTAGCCAAGACTATCTATACAATATATGGCACCATTCTTTCACCCCTAGGTCTACCCAGATTGACCAGAAGTGCCTCTTACTACTGTCTGGTTCATGAAAGAATTATCATGACTGAGGTGTATCAAACCTGTTGTGCACAATTTTTTTTTTCAATGAACATAAGTCTTATGTATTAACTACAAAGGATCAACATTATTCACTAATGCTACTCATACTTCGACTTTGCCTCGAGTATGCTTTTTGTTTTTAGAATAAATACTACAAGAAAACTGATCAGGTAGTCCACTGTGTAAGAATAGGTCTAGCTTTGACTTCAAAATTCGACTAGAACTGCATATGAGGATCTTTTACTACTGATTTAGGCCTAAAGTACACCAAGACTTAGAATTTAGGTGTTTTTACAGTTGCTACATTTCTCAGGGACGCTTTTATGCTGTTATTTTAAGGCTTCCATATGCACAGAATGGTGGTTTATAAGCATTGATATGTTGCTTCTATCCTAGGTCAACCTAGAAAATCTCCAAGTGATCGCCCATGCAATAGAGGGTAACACGGTCTATAATTTCAAGGTGTAAAGTTTGAAGTGCCGTTTAACCTGTCACACTCTCTAAGATAAGAGTAGTGATACTTGCAATCTTGAATCACATCTCAATCAATAAATCGACCAATAAATAAAGTAGATCAACCACCTATCCTAGGTGGAAATCCCTACTCATCTTTGGAAGTTTAGGGCATCACACCCAATATCCTTTCATAGGTAAAACTGCATATCCCAGACAATGGAGGTACAATATCTTCCATAATTGTGGAGTAGTATTAATTTCCATGTTCCATGAGAAATACAGAGTTTCCATAGTTGTGCAGTAGTATTAATTTCCATGTAATCGCCAGCCAATTTTTTTTTTTGTATTTTCTAAATAAACTTTCCTTGAGGAATTTTTCCATTGTATCTGCTCCCTTGATACTATTAATTCAAACTACTAAACTGAACTAAGACTATTAAGACATTTTAAAAGCAACAAGTGGGAACTATTGGATTTCTATTATCAACAATGTAAATTACTAATTTCGCCAAGAAGTTACAGTCAAATATGGGGGAGGTAATCAATTTTCCAAACTTACAAAGCACCTTAAAAATATCAGAAGAGTCCTAAAATATAAACATGTCGCAATGCCCTCCATACTTCTCATTCTTAGCACATTGCTTATTTTCCATGTGGATACAAAATCTTCAATCACCAAGGAATTCCAAAAGGCTATGGCATTTGCTGAGCTGCCAACCATGTGCCTCGAAACCCAGAAGCCGAGCTCCTCAATGCCATTGCCAATGTATTAAATATTAAAAACAAGCAAAAGAACAAGGTTCATGAGATAGTGGAAGAATTGTGAATAGAAATATTTTGGAATTGGGATTGATACGTATTACTTATTAGCTAATATCATACCTCTATGGATTTATATAGGTTGAAGCTATTATTCACTACTTACCTTATATTCTGATGGTTGTTCTCCCTTTAGTTTTGGTGAGGGAAAACCTAACAATTGGTATTTCAGTGATGCTCCAAAAATTTCCTTCAAAGTATTCAAGAAAATTGGTAATATATTGTGTGTAGGCCCACCATTGATTGACAATTTGAGCTCACAAGTTGGAGTTGGGGCCCAAGGGTAAGAAGTAGGGTGTGGGTCCCATGTGTAAGCAATAGATGGGAACCACATATAGTTTACTCATTTCTCAATTCTTGATAAGGATGCATACATCAGAGAGGATAGAGGGTGTAGGGCCTCTTAACCCCCTATTTGCATGGGGCTTTTCTTAGGTTTTCATGAAGACTTTTGGGTTGATTCCTCGGTTTTGGGTAAATCTGGGCAAGTCTGAAGCATGGCTCTACCATATGTCAACTCTAAAATGAATTATGAGTGCAAGGAAGCCTTGAACAATAGTAAACGAACAGACCTAGGATAGTCCATGAACTTTCCAATCATGAATAAAAGACAATGGACCTCATTGTGGGAAATGAAAATCATTCTGGGTGCATTTGCAACAACGAGGTTTATATGCAGGGATGGACTAATTCTAAGCAATTATGGGCACAAGTAGGACAAATCTAGGCATGTTTAGGTCTTTAAATATCCCTAATCGATAAGTGTTCTTAATCATGGATCTGAAATGACACATTTTCTTGAGGGAGCAACCATCCAAGCAAAGAAACAACTCATATTTTGGCAGCAAATAAAAAAATATGTTAAATTGTTACAAACAACTCAAATTTTGTATGAAGAGTATGAGTAACTAAGGGAGTATGAGTAAGAGATGACTTACCGAAGACATCTCTACGGAAACATTAGGGGAATTTTGAGGTCTAAAATAGGCCTCATAAAAGATATAATAAAATATTATGAGTTTGTCATTTTGTGGAGAAGATATATTTAGAACTCATCTTTTGCATAACAATCCATGTAACTCTAGTTAAGTTAAATTCAAAAATATCTAGAAATAAAATTAATTAAAAAAACCTCTATGATATGACTAGAAAATAAAGTACTTTTAATTACATAAATGTACTAAAGTACTTATATGTATATATATAGTAAGTTTAGTTAATTTTATGTAAATTAATTAACATTAATAATTATTTAGTTCAGAGTAATCATTTATTTACTATATTTATTATACAAATTTAGACATAAATAAATCTCCAAAAAATAAAATCCACATTATATAAAATTATTTTATTATTTTAATATAAAAATTTATATAACACCTATTACACGTTACTTATGACATGTGTTTTAAATTACTAACATATTACACGTTACATAATGTAACTAAAAATAAGTTTATTATTTTATTATAAAAAATATATAACACCTACCTATTACATGTATTTTAAATTACTAACATATTACATGTTACATAATTTGATTATAAAATGGTTATATGTTATATTACATAGAGTAAACAAACACTTTTTGCACATTCTAAGAATTAGTCAACGTTATAAATTATTACATGTATTACACGATAAATGTTATGTATTAGATATATTAAAAAACAAGCATTTCACATCATAACTATTAATCTTATTCTTACATGAGGGATATATGTTGGATATATTAAATAAATAAACAAGCGGGCAAAGTACAATGTTTTTCAAATTTTGAATTTTGAGTATATGAGATATCTTATATGGATGGTACTTTTATTTAAGCATATATGTATATATTATATTCAAAAGTGATTTATAAGTACTTTTTTCATCATGACTATGGTTAACTATCGATTTTCATCCACCATTTAAAAGATAACAAGTAAGCAACCTTAACTCAAGCAATGCCAACTCAACTAAAATAGATGGTGTCATTCTCTAGAATGTGATTGGTTCTTATAAAGTTGATTTTGATAGTACATTTCATGTTTTAAGACCCATTTTTTACCTCAAAATTCCCCTAATAAATAATATACTGGAAGCTACCTTAGCGTATGCTTTTCCTGATGCCTTACTGACCTTCACCTGTGTATGGGTCTCGATCTCAATCTTACAATGTCCCTCTGCGTATCTTTTGAAGATGAAGGGAGTGGACAGCGTTGAAGATAGAAAACCCCCAAAGTTGGGATACCATTAAAATTGAGCTAAAACTTGGCGCCCACCCAATAAAAAGAGGCATGTAGGAAGAACTCAGACTATAAAAAATGTTTCAAACAAGAAATTGATCTGTGCCTGGTGCAGCTTAAGGGTTTCGCCACATTCACAACCTAGCTTTCTGGTTGGGTCAAGGAAGGGGTTCGCTAAATGAACAAGAAATGCCTCCTCTGCAACCTTGGAACCTCCTCTGTGACCTCGGGCCTAGTTTGTGGGTGAGGTAAGTGAAAACCCTCCTCTGCAACCTCGGTCCTAGTTCGCAGTTAAGGTAAGTGAAAAACCTCCTCTACGACCTAGGGCCTAGTTCGTGGCTGAGGTAACTGAAAAACCTCCTCTGCAACCTTAAGCGTAATTCGTGGGTGAGGTAAGTGGAAGATGTAAAATTTGGAGGTCGCGAAAGGAGGAAGGTAAGATGGATAGTTTTAATTGTTTGTTGTTTTATTAATGTTTTTTATGTATTATTTTATATTTATTATTTTAAGTTAATTATTTGTTGTTTTTTTAATTTTTTTTTTGTCATAAACAACACCCTTGCCATTGTCGTCGTGGTCATCAACGTCATAAACAACACCATCGACATCATCATCATCGTTAGTGATGATCATGATGATGATGATGATGATGTTGATAACGAAATTATTGTTGTTGTCATAGTCAACAGGACATTTGGTGATCATTGTCCTTATGGCCATCATCGTCATCATAGAGAACATCATCGTCAATACCCTTTCTTGAAAAAAAATTGTCATAGAAGTGTAATATGGTGACGATTTCAAAGTTTGACAAACAGAGGATGCTTAATAAAGACCTCTATCAAGAAGAATTGAGACAAGCATAAGTAAGAAATAAAGTTAGATGGAATTCATTGTATAATACAATTTATTTCTTACAAATATTTAAATCCTGAAAATGTGTAAAATTCAATTAATTACAACCTTAATAAATAGGAAATTGAACACGAAATTGTTATTGTCTTATTATTATTTTTAAAATGTCTTCTAACATAGAAACAATTGGTGATGATGATGATACCATTGATGATCTTAAAGATCAAGATGATGATCGTGATGATGACGATGATGATGATGATGATGATGATAACATTGATGAGGATGATGAGGATGAGGTTGATTAGGACATCGATGATGATGATGGTGATAATGGTGATGATGATGATGATGATAGCATTGATGATCTTAAAGATGAAGATGATGATGATTATGATACCATTGATGTTCATAAAGATGAAGATGATGATGGTTGCGATTATTCTAATGAGTATGAACATGATGATGATTATGGAAATGAACATGATGATGATGATAACATTGATGACGATGATGATTATAACATTGACGATGATGAGGATGAGGATGAGGATGAAGTTGATTAGGACGTCGTTGATGACGATGATGGAGATGATGGTGATGATGATGATGATACCATTGATGATCTTAAACATGAAGATGATGATGGTGGTGATGATGATGATGATGATGGTGGTGGTGGTGGTGGTGATGATGATGATGATGATCATAAAGATGAAGATGATGATAGTTGTGATTATTCTAATGAGTATGAACATGATGATGATTATGGAGATGAACATGATGATGATGATGATGATGATGATGATTATAACATTAACGATGATGAGGCTAAGGATGAGGATGAGGTTGATTAGGACGTCGATGATGACGATGATGAAGATGATGATGATGATGATGATGGTGATGATGATGATGATGATGATGATCTTAAAGATGAAGATGATGATGGTGATGATGATGATGATACCATTGATGATCATAAAGATGAAGATGATGATGGTTGCGATTATTCTAATGAGTATGAACATGATGATGATTATGGAGATGAACATGATGATGATGATAACATTGATGACGATGATGATGATGATGATGATACCATTGATGATATTAAATATGAAGATGATGATGGTGATGATGATGATACCATTGATGATCATAAAGATGAAGATGGTTGCAATGATGATTATAACATTAACGATGATGAGGTTGAGGATGAGGATGAGGTTGATTAGGACGTCGATGATGACGATGATGAAG
>LPNX010637758.1:125458-178183 GCA_001517045.1 Pseudotsuga menziesii | reverse complement strand
TCATAAAGATGAAGATGATGATGGTTGCGATTATTCTAATGAGTATGAACATGATGATGATTATGGAGATGAACATGATGATGATGATAACATTGATGACGATGACGACGATGATGATGATGATAACATTGATGACGATGACGACGATGATGATGATGATGATGATGATACCATTGATGATATTAAATATGAAGATGATGATGGTGATGATGATGATACCATTGATGATCATAAAGATGAAGATGGTTGCAAATATTCTAATGAGGATGACATCATGATGATGGTTGTTATTATTCTAATGAGCATGAACATGATGATGATGATGATTTCTATTATTCATCATCAATATCATCATCGTCAACTTCTTCATTTCTATCATCATCTGGTCCAGAATCGTTATCATTGAAAGGATCACTCATATCAGCATAATCATCAAAGTCATTTTCGGTTATATATTCATCATCAATATCATCATCGAGATCAAAATTATCTGCTACATCATTTGGATGATCAACTTCTTGATTGGATTCTTCATCTAACACATCTGCAGCGACCAACTGCTCATGATCTGCATCACCTTCTTCTTCAACATTGTCTTCTTCCTTGACTGGATTATACTTGACCGGTCTTCCTCTTAGATCATATCTAAAAATGTATGACCAACCTATTTTACCTAGAACCTGTGAGTAAAAGACCTGCTCACATTGACTTAGAAGAACATAAGGCTCTGTACCCGGTTCAAGTGCCCTTGTATTAACCATGGTAAATCCATTGGCATGCTAAATAATCGTTCTTTGAAGATCACGTTCATTCATTCATAGCCTGTACCATTTAAACTCAAACAGAACTATTTTAAATGAATTAAATTCACACTCAATTATATCTTCCAAATAACCATAGTACCTATTTTTAGATACTTCTGGATGCTTGTCACTTCTAGAGGAAACATTAGTGACTTGAAAAACTACAGTTATCCCACAATCGAATGTTTTCTTCTTATCATCCAACTTTTTTATGCGAAATTTACGACCATTGTACCACATACCGTTGTGGTGTATCAACTGCATCATGCCCGACTAAGTAAATAAATATATAAGAAGAAATAAACAAAAGAAATACATCGGCAATGTTTACCGAACTTCGTCGATCGTTTCGGCGTCGATTCGAGAGTTACTTTTGACAATGTCAGCAAGTTTCTTTGAGTTACGCCAAAACAGAGAATGTGAAATCCTTCTTTTTTATCCAGTCGACCATTTCGGAGAGATTGGCCGACTTACTCCGATACATCGGCGAATCTTGCCAAGTTGCTCCGATATGTCGAAGGGAAAAAGTGAGTTTAACTTTTCCAAAACTTCTTTTGTCCATTTTTTTAAAAAGAACCTAGTCTGCAAGATGGACTCCCTTGAGCTAGAAAACTAGTCTAAGTAATCTTTCAATCAAAAAAATACAAGGAGGGGCCCTAAAATATCAAAGATTTTGGGGAAGAAGTTGCAGCAACAACAAGAAGGTAATGAGAATAGAAACTCAATTCCATATTATATGAGATTCATCCTTCCTCCATGCAGATTTGAACATTCAATACATGAACACTCAAACAACCAATCAACTATCACTGCACATATACCAAATAAAATAATGTAATGAAAACATAACATAAGAGAAATACTTGTCTCAAAATATGGGTAATTGGCTGCAGCAGGACAACTTTCCTCCCAATCGTAGACACCATCAAGCCTTCATCACTTGAACAGGTCACCACTGAGTTGTGACCATGGATCCACGGGTAGAGGCTCGCTTAGTCTCACTACTCTCGAAACTACCTCTTCTGAGAGACACAATGATTCTCACTACTACTTTCATGTCCGTCTCCAGTGCCTATGGGATCTGACCTAACTCACCATTCCCATTTCCTGGATTTTTGTGTGAGAACCTGGACTAGTAGAAGGATATAACGCAAGCAAATGGAAACAAATAGACTCACTCTAAGTCTCAACACACTCAATAATATCAACATTCCCAACACGGTTAGATAGCATAAGTCAGATAGTCCAAAGTTCAAGATTCACTTCAACAAGGACATGGCATATGAATTTATAGCATAAGGAGGACAACTCTAACCCAAAGGAATCAACCCAAATTATAGAGAGGTAAGGTTTAAGCTTCATCATGGAGAATTAACTTGAATTAGTGGAGTGGTGGCTTAGTGAAAATATTCCCTTCCCTGAACTAGCACCACGAGGAGGAGTTACCCAAAACTAAGGAGTGGAGCCATGAAAAGAACATGGAGTCACACTAATGCATGAAGGTGGTTACAAAACATCAAGGAGGGCAAAATAGGTGAGAGACGGCATCCAATAGGATCAAAAATATCATGAAAGCACAAAAATAAGATCATCAATGCATGGTATAAGAGTGGAAGCTAGAAAACAGCTTGAAACCCCTAAAAACTAGGAAAAGGGCTCATAAATGACCATAAACACATAAATGTGAGTGAATATTTTCCCAAGGAGGGTTCCCTAGGAAAGAGGGGCCCACTAAGGTGTGCAAAATATGTAATATTAACTCCATAGTCCATAATTATTGAGAATAGGGTTCGTTGTACAAGGTTTGGGTGATCAACATTATTAATCTCACCAAGGTACAAATATGAATTGGGATGGACAAAATTAAGCCAACAATAAGTTATAAGGTTCTAGGGATGTCCACATTCCCCCTCACTTTGTGGAATCCATGGTCCCCCATACTCGTTTAGTTTCCTTTGTTGATCCAGTTGTTTATTTAATCAATCATTAATAACATTCAAAGATAACAGAGTTTCTAGTAATAACATTAGCATTAATAATAGTGCCAAAGTTCAAAGTCATGTTATCAAACATTAATAATAAGTCCTTAATTAAATTAATCATTGAAAGGAGCATAATTCCACAATCATATAAAATATCATAAGTCCATAATGTAAGAGAACATAAGTCACGTGAAGGATCATAAGTCTGGGGCTTAGCAATTGGGGTATTGCATCCCCCTCTCCCTTAAACAATGCATTGTCCTCAATGCATATTACATGCATGCCACAAAATTTCAAAATAGATGAGGGTATGCTTCCCTCTTGGTATCCTCTAGCTCCCAAGTGGCATCCTCAGGACAGTAATGGGTCCATTGTACCTTTACCTGCCTGATTTCTCGATTCCGAAGCAGCTTGACCTTGTTGCCCAAAATGGCAATAAGTTGTACCGAAAAATCCCCTTTCGGTTCCACCTAGATCATAATCCATTCAATCACATAATTAGTACCATGTTCATATAAATATATATATCAAGAAAGAAAATAAAAATACTATAATTACCTGAATCACATTCCAATCAATTACACGGTTAGTATCAGGTATATATTTTTTCAGTAAAGACACATGAAACACATTATGTACTCTAATGCATGTTAACACAAAAAATTGCTCACCTAACTCTACATGGTCTAAACCTCATACATACATCATATTCCTACCATATTTCCCTTACTTTTGACATTCACAATGGTATTTCTACAAAAAATGGTCCAAAACATTATTATTTACTATGGTTTACCTTCACTTTCTCCAAAAAAGGGTCAAAAACCCTAAAAAGGGCTCAAAAACTCTAAAAGGGTGAAAGGATCAAAAAACCATAGGAAAATACCATGGGTAACCACATTGGGTCAAAAAACCCTAGAACCATTCTATAAATACATTGTGAAGGGCTCTCCCAAAATATATTTTTTTCACATATTTCACCTTTTTGCCCATTTTCCATTTTGTGAGTATGCTGAGACACCTTTTCAGGTATTCACACACATTTTTTCCATCATACTGTTTCCATATCATTTGCACTTAGTACGTCGAGACATCCTCCGTACCCACTTGGAGAACCGGCCTGTGGAGAGGCAAACCACTTTCGAGACGGCCACGGTGGCCCATTTTACAAGAAAGAAGGTATATCTTTTATTTGTTTGTATTTAGTTAGTTTAGCCCTCGTATATTCAAAAACGTTAAAAATATTTGCTTTGTGTCACTAATCTTGTTTGTTGTTTTAGTTTTCCATGAACTCTCCCTTACGATCCCATTGACGTAAGGCTAGTGCTTTTGCACATAACAGGGGTAAAAACCCCGTTACAATGCAAGTGGGTAGGGCCATCTCATAAGCAACAGGTCCTATCTTAGCTAAGACATCAAAAGGTCCATAGTATCTAGTGGCTAGCTTGTAGCAATTTCTCAAGTTTAAAGAACTCTTCTTGGGTCTGACTTTCAAAAACACATGATCCCCAACAACTGTCTGGAGGTCCTGTTCTAATCTACATAACTCTTCTACCTGTCTTGAGCTACCTTTAGATTCTACTTTATCTTAACCATCTGATCCTCCATATCCTTTAATAATTCTGGTCCAATAATGACTCTATATGTTGGGTTATCCCAACTGATGGGAGTATTGCACTTCCTTCCATACATGGACTCGAAAGGATATCCATTATTATAAGCAAACCCCACCAAGTGTAAATAATATTCCCACTTAGATGGATAATCCATCACATACATCATTAACATATCTTCAATTACTTAGTTAACTCTTTCTGTTTGTCCATCTATCTGAGGGTGGTATGATGTACTCATGTTTAGACTTGTACCAAACCCCTCAAACAATCCTTTCCAAAAGTTAGAAGTAAATTTTAAATCTATGTCTGATACTATAGCCTTTGGAATACCATGCAATATGGCTACTTATTTCATGTAAATATTTGCAATGTTAGTCGCTTTGTGAGTTTCCTTTACCAAAATGAAGTGTGCTACCTTAGTCCACTTATCTACCACAACCATGATCGCATCATTTCGCAATATTGTCTTAGGTAACTTGGTGATGAAATCCATCGTCACTGCATCCCATTTCCATTTTGATATAGGAAAGGGTTGCAACAATCCCACTAGATGTCGATGCTCAACTTTAACTTTTTGACATTTCATGCACCTAGCTATATATTCTGCAACATCATTCTTCATCCCTGGTCAATAGTATTGTTTCCTTACTGTTGCTATTGTTTTCTGATAACCTGAATGTCCGGCAGAAGGGACATCATGTGTTTCCTTCATAACCATCTTCCTTATATCTCCAACATTAGGCACATAAACTCTATCCTTGTGCATGAGTATCCCATTTTCTTTAAACTTATACTTATCAAAATTGTACAGAATTTTTTGTTGTTTCAACCCTTCTTTCACTTGTTCATAAAATTCCTCTGTTACAGTGGCTTCAATGATCTTATCCTTCGAATCGAATCTGCTAATGTTGATAGCTTCTACATGCATCACATGTATATTCCTACTAAGCGCATCAGCTACTTTATTTTCCTTACCTTAGATATGCTTAATGTCAAAGTCATATTCACATAATAGCTTCTAATGTTGATAGCTTCTACATGCATCACATGTATATTCCTACTAAGCGCATCAGCTACTTTATTTCCCTTACCTTAGATATGCTTGATGTCAAAGTCATATTCACATAATAACTCCATCCACCTCCTCTGCCTTGCATTCAAATTAGGCTACTCAAACAAGTATTTTAACCCATCATGGTCAGTTCTCAACTCAAACATTTTACCCATTAGATAATGTCTCCACATATTCAAAGCATGGATGATAGTAGCAAGCTCTAAGTCATGGGTGGCATAGTTCTACTCATGTTCCTTCAACTTTCTAGATTTATAACTGATCACATGTCCATCCTGCATTAATACTCCACCAATTCCTTGCTTGCATGCATCTGTGCATACAACAAAGTTTCCTTCGAAGTCCGCAATTTTTAGCACTAGTGTACTCCTTAAGTTTTTGAAAATTATCTTCACACTTAGAAGTCCAATCGAACTTTACACCTTTCTTTTTCAAAGATGTGAAAGGATGAGCCAACTTTGAGAATCCTTCGGTGAACCTTCAGTAGTATCCAGTTAACCCCATGAAGGATCTAACTTCTAATACATTCTTAGGTGTTGACCATTCCATAATGGCTCTTATCTTTCCAGGATCTACAGTAACACCTTCTTCAGATATGATATGCCCTAGGTAGTGGATTCTTCCTTGATAAAGAGAACACTTGCTTAATTTGGCATACAACTAATGTTCTCTAAGCACTTGCATTACTAGTCTTAGATGTTCTACATGCTCTTCTTTTGTCTTGGAATAAATAAGGATGTCATCCAAGAATACAATCACAAACGTATCTAAGTACTTTCAGAAGACTCCATTCATTAAACACATGAATACTGCAGGTGCATTTGTTAAACCAAAAGGTATTGTTGTGAACTCAGAGTGTCCATACCTTGTTCTGAATGATGTCTTATTGATATCCTCATTCTTAATTCTAATTTGGTGGTATCCCGACCTCAAATCTATTTTTGAAAACGCCTTGGCTCCTCTCAATTGATCAAACAAGTCAATAATTCTTGGTAAGGGGTACTTGTTTTTAACCTTTGCTTTGTTCAATTGTCTATAATCTATGCAAAGTCTTGGAGTTCCATTTTTATTCTTCACAAATAACACGGGAGCTCCCCAAAAGGAAACATTGGGCCTTATGTAACCTTTCTTTAGTAGCTCCTCTAACTTCATTTGTAATTTCTTTAACTCTGCAGTACTCATTCTATAAGGTGCTTTAGATGAAGGTATTGTTCCTGGCACCAAGTCGATAGAAAAATCAATGTACCTCTTAGGAGGTATTCTTGGCGGTTCTTGAAATATATCTGCAAAATTTTAGGGTATTGGATAATCCTGCAGCTCTTGCTCGTTTCCTTCTTTTGATTCTTCCACACAAATTGCATATAATTGGCATCCCTTTCTAAAACATTTCTTCAATTGTAGAGTTGTGATCTGTCTCGAGGATATGGGTCTAGGTATTCCTTTTATTGTCACTTGATTCCCTTCTTCATCCAAACAACCAGCAAAACAAAAGTGTCTTTAGACACTATTGCAAATGAAATATAAAGTCAGCCAGTTTCCAAGCGACAAGCACTCATCCTTTATATGATGTGAGGTCGTTTTCCCCCAAAGGAAAATAGGGTAGTCACTCCATTGCACCTATGGATGGTGGCGAGCAATGGAGGTCATACCAAGTCATTATTTGAGGCCTGCAAGCCTTGTAACGTCCCCGACCCTCCAACCGGGCAAAAAGACGCTACTAACACCAAACATACGGGCATCTAGCCCCATGCACATTGATCATACATATAATACTAAATCAAAATGCATAAACATAAAACATACTAAGATGCGTAATTGTATCATATACGTAGCGGAAGCAAACAACATTCAACATGTCTATCATCCTAATTCATTAACAATAAATATGATTGCAAAACAGATTAATCAAGAATACTTATCTTATGAGAATTGTCCCGCAACCAGCTACGTCGCTGCAACATTCCACCCAACCATACACCCGCGTGCTCTTTAATATCTCAGCAACGTTGCCACCCCCGAGCCGGGCATGATTTCCTAAGAAATAAGGAACTAGCAGGCTTACAAATAACCAAGGATAACAACACAACAAGGATACACAGTTCAGCCAAGCCAACACAATTGGGTTTATCAGGTGAACAACAGATCAGCCAAGCCAACAAAGTTGGGTTTATCAGGCCATCCAGGAGCTGGGAAAGGCTAAATGCTAAGCTAGTGAGCTCCTTGAAGAGCTAAGGACACCTACACCAGAACCAGCTTGGCTTCTAGGACACCCACACACACCCAACATAAGGAAATCAGTCATTTCTCTGCTATGCAGTCCCTCAGGCCCTGACTTCCCTTCCAGTGCTATTCAGGGGTTGTGGAGAAGAAATCCAGCCCTCTAGCTCTGTTTGTGTGGTTCCCAGACACACCAGGTTTGTCAAGCAACCCAAGCCCTCATCACCACTCCCATGCAATCCGAAGACCAACCACTGCGTTCATGCAGCAAACAAGCACTTCACAGCTTGAACAGGGGAAGACAAATCCCTAAAACGCTCTTGGCCCTATCGTGGCCAAAACGATTCCTCAGCAACCTACAGCAGCCCAAAACGCAAAGGGAGACGCGACCCAACAAATAAAGTGAGCAAGACCACGGCCAACGTTTAGTGAAGAAATCACAGACAGCAATCGTGGGAAGACAATATGGAAGCCCCAGCAACTTTACACAGTCGGCAATGGAGGAGATAATTCACAGCCTCTCTGTGTGAACAAGAGGAAAACATCTCACAAAGGAAAACAGCCACGGTTCACGGTCATGGACGGGACAATACACAGTCCGATAATACAACAGGAAACTCCATGCTCTGCACTGGCCGGATGAAGAACATTTCACAGACTAGCAATCCCAAAGAAAAAAAAAGGGAGAACGAATCCCCAAACAAGAAATCACCCCCCTTCTTAACTCAACTCTGCATGAGGGAGACCATCCGAACCCCCTACGTGTGAGAAGGTGAATAGACAAAACATCCCTGCATGAGAGTAAACCCCCAACCGACGAGAGAGTGTAGTCGTGGTGAGAGTGGGATCGTGGCGTATTGGTTTTCCTACTAGCGGGAGGGTCAACTTGGTGGAGTGTGCGTGTGGGCAAGGACTGGCAGTCCTGCCACACTCTACTGCCAACAATAATTGCCTCAACGAACAGCAGAACATTTAAGGTGGTAGTTGGATAAGACAAGGGAAGGTGAGCAAATTAAATAGGGTGGAGACACATGGCTTTTCCCCTCATGGGCTCAAGGTTTAACATTCCCCCTCCTTATCCTTAGAAAATCGTGCCCCTTCTCAATTTGGTTGCAGTGAACATAGTTGGTTGGGTTCATTTAATTAAAATGCACATTTACAGGATGCCACAATTTAATACGTGTCGTATGTCTCGATATACCATCAGTGACAATTCCAATCCGAACATAACATAACCAAATCGATGGTGGGCCTTGGTCTTTAGCTCCGCACCATGATTATTTACAATATATATATATATATATATATCATGTGTATTAATGCATCGGGGTCAAAATCGGGGTGTCGCATTTCCCTCCCCCTTAAATAGCATTGTCCTCAGTGCTTTACAAAATTGAACAAAATGCTACACTGGTATCGCCTCAGTGTTCCGCAGAATTGAGCAAAAACGGATGTGTCAATCGCATGGCATCCTCCAACTCCCACGTAGCCTCTTCAGGTCCGTAGTGCTCCCATTGCACCTTTACCTGCCCTATGGCTCGGTTCCGAAGCATTGTGACCTTCCTGTCGAGGATATGCATTGGCTCGATTTGGAACTCTCCCTCGAGTTCCACTTGAATCACATCCCAATTTATCACATGGTTAGAATCATGTACATATTTCTTAAGCAAAGAAACATGAAAAACATTATGAGCTCTAGTATTAGCAGGCAATGCAAGTCTATATGCAACAGGCCCTATTCTTTCAAGCACAACTTCCAAGCTTCAAGGAACTCTTCTTTGCTTTCACTCTGAGGTAAACATGATCCCCAACACTGAACTCTTTGTTCATCCTATGTTTATCTGCATAGCTTTTCTGTCTGTCTTGTGTTGCTTTCAAATTATGCCTGATCTTTACAACCTCTTGCTCCATTTCCTTGAGCAACTCGGGTCCAAGCACAACTCTATTCACTGGGTTATCCCAAGTCACTGGTGTCCTACACCTCCTTCCATACAAAGCTTCATACGGACTCATCCCCAAGGATGCTTGCTGGCCATTGTTGTAAGCAAACTCCACCAAGTGTAAGTAATCTTCCCACTTGGTTGGTTTGTCCATCACATACATGTGAAGCATATCTTCAAGCACCTAATTAACTCTTTCTGTCTGCCCATCTGTCTGAGGATGGTAGGCAGTGTTGAAATTTATCTTTGTACCCAAATCTGCAAACAACCCCTTCCAAAAATTAGAAGTGAACTTGACATCTCTGTCAAAAACTATTGCCTTCGACAATCCATGCAATTTGAAAATCTCCTTCATGAAGATCTTTGCAATGTCATCGGTCTTATGCGTAGACTTCGCTGGTATAAAATGTGTTGCCTTTGTCAACTTGTCTACCACAACCATGATGGAATCATGTTGTCTCCAAGTAATCGGCAACCATGTAATAAAATCCATGGAAATAACTTCCCATTTCCATTTCGGAACTGGCAAAGGCTGCAACAAACCTGCAGGGTGTTGATGCTCAACCTTTACCTATTGACATTTCATGCACCTTGAAATGTATTCAGCCATGTCCTTTTTCATTCCTGGCCAAAAGTATTGTTTTCTAGCTGTAGCAAATGTCTTCTGATATCCTGGGTGACCAGAATACGGAGCTTGATGGATTTCATCCATAACAACTCTCCTCAAATCTGCTACATTCAGAATATAAATTTTGTCTTTATAAGTAAGAAGTCCATCTTCCAATTTATATCCCTCATACCTCTTCTCAAGACTTCGCTGCTGCAATTTGTCTTTTACCTGTTCATACAATTCATCTCCAACAACATGATTAATAATCTGTTGCCTCAAATCTGATTGGCAAATACTAAGAGATGCCACATGCATTTCTTGCATCTTCCTGCTAAGTGCATCAACTACCTTATTTTCTTTTCCTTTTATGTGCTTGATTTCAAAATCAAACTCACATAAAAATTCCAGCCATCTCGCTTGCCTAGCATTCAAAGTAGGCTGATCGAACAAATACTTCAAACCACAATGGTCTGTTCTGAGTTCAAATCTTCTACCCATCAAGTAATGTCTCCACATCTTGAGAGCATGTACGACGGTTGCAAGCTCGAGATCATGAGTGGCATAGTTCTTCTCATGCTCCTTCAACTTTCTCAATTTGTAACATATCACGTGGTTGTCTTGCATAAGGACTCCTCCAAGCCCTTGTCCACATGCATTGATACACACCACAAAATCCTTTTCTGGATCTACAACTTTCAATACTGGTGCACTGGTGAGAAGATTCTTCAACCGCTGGAAGCTTTCTTCACACTTCGAAGTCCATTCGAACTTCATCCCCTTCTTTTACAAAGAAGTGATGGCATGTGTAACTTTGGAAAATCCTTCAATGAATCTCCTGTAGTATCCCGCAAGTCCCATAAAAAATCTTACATCCGTCACATTTCTTGGAGTAAGCCAATTCATAATGGCTTCAATCTTCTCAGGGTCTACTGATATACCCTCTTCTGAGATAATGTGACCCAAATACTAAATTCTATCTCTGTAGAAGTCACACTTGCTCAGTTTTGCATACAGCTGATGCTCCCTGAGCAATTGCAATGTCAATCTCAAATGCTCTTCATGCTCTTCCCCATTCTTAGAATAAACAAGAATGTCATCAAGGAAAACAAGAACAAACTTGTCCAAATATCTGCTAAAAACACTATTCATAAGGCACATAAATGTAGTTGGTGCATTTGTGAGACCAAATGGTACCACTACAAACTCATAATGTCCATACCTTGCTCTAAAGGTTGTCTTATGAATGTCTTCATCCTTGATTCTCACTTGATGGTAACCAGACCTCAAATCAATCTTGGAAAATACCTTTGCTCCTCTCATTTTATCAAAGAGGTCATCAATCGTGGGCAAAGGATATTTATTCTTCACAGTAACCTTGTTCAACTGTCTGTAATCAATACATAACCTAGGTTTCCTTCTTCATCTGTGCATTCAAAAGTCTTGTTGTAACAGTCAAGCTTTACTCTGTGAGCTTCTAACCAATCCATTCCAATGAGAACATCATAGGAACCAAGCGATAGAACATTCAGATCTACACAAGTGACCAATCCATTCATGACCAATGGACATTTCTCTACCACTTCACTAACTTTTTTCTTAGTTCCAGTGGCTAGCTGAACTAACCAATATTTCCTATGCCTTACTTTCTTAAAGGCACAAATCTCCACTACTCTAGGAGTAATGTAACTGTGAGTAGAACCAGGGTCAATCAAAATAGAAACAGATTGTTCAACAATCTTACCTGCAACTTCAACCACAGTTGACTGATGATCTGCCTGGCGGTCTTCCAGTGCTACACAAATTCTGAGGACTGCCCTTGCTATTTGACCCACTGTTTCTACTTCCTGAATGTTATAAGTTGGCCTTGCACTTCCATTCTCAAGTGGACAATATCTGCGCAAGTGGGGTCCTTCACATTTCCAACATTTGAGTGGACCGTTATTTTGTTGTGGCTCTTTAGGCTTTCCACCTGTCACTCCAACTGGATTACTCATAGCTTGGGATGGCTGCTTCTGCTGATTCATGAATCTAGAAGGTTTGAAACCTTTCTTTCTTTGGTCAAACTTCTCATTCTTCTTGTCCTTCCAGGCCTTATGGTAGTCAGGTTTACCATTGCTTTGCTCATAGCAATACTTAGCCTTCCTTATGGCTTCTTCAAGAGTTCTCGGTTCAAAAAACTCAATTCTATCTTTGTAAGACTGAAGCAATCCACTCAGAAACCATTGGACCTTCACTTTTTCATCTCTGATATATCGGACATACCTCAATAATTCCAAGAACTTATTTGCATATTCATCCATGGTCTGCTGTCCCAATCTCAGCTCATGGAACTCCTTAATCTTGTCATCATAATACCTGTCAGAGAGGTATTTTTGCCTGAAATACTTCTTGAACTGTTTCCACTTCAGTCTCCTTTCACTGATCTTCTTTACTTGCTTGAAGTGTTCCCACCAAATGGATGCTCTTCCATTCAGATTGAATATGGCAACTCTTGTCTTCATGTTTCCTGAATAATCCTACACTTGAAAGTACTTCTTTATCCCAAGAATCCAAGCTTCAGCCTCTTTTCTAGTCTTTATCTCACCATCAAATGTAGGAGGTTTAGCTTTCATAAATTCATCTCGAGAGTGATCCCTATGGTGTCTTCTTCTTTTCCTTTTACGGGAAGATGAGCTTATATCCCAACTGGATTCTTCAGAGTCAGATGATCCACGAGAAGTCCTTCTCCTCCTCCTAGTGTTGCTCTTACTTCCTTCTGGCCTTGATGTACCTCGTCCAGAATCTATCTTTCTCTGCAAGTCCGTCAAACTCTGCAACATGGCAGCATTCAACTGATGCTGCTCTTCCTGGGCTTTAATCAAGCTTCTCATGGGGGCTGCAACGTCTGACGATGTCTCTTGGAATCACCTTCCATTAGACTCTATGTCATCATTTCCGTTGCATACATTTTCTCCCATGGCATCTCTCGCACGCTCGTAGGAATCCCGAGCATCATAACCATCATGGGTTCTCATGATTGAACCACCTCTTGTTTTACCACACTGTTCTGCCTGGAATACTGCTCTTGGAGGTGTCTATAATTCTGCAAATGTGTTAGAAGCAAACTGTTAGATGCATATCATTAATATAAATCAAAATTACTTACCTTCTTCTTCTGGAAATCCATAAAATAACAATTTTGCTAAAACACAAAATTTTCTCTCTTCTTGTTCAGCACTATACTCTACTGACAGTCTGCTGAAAAATCTACTGAAAATAGTTGAAAACTGCTTGAAAAATCCACTTCGAAAAACCCAAATTTCCTTGTATAGGATCGGGTCTCATCCCAACTAATGTTCCAACGTTTCGACGGCCAAAACCACCAATTTTCCTCGCTGCTCGTCGGCAGTCTGTTCATCTATCTTTCTCCAGCGTGTCGGACCTGTAGTGGTCTAAGTTTCCGAATTCCATCGACGGGTTGCTCTTCTATTTCCTTCCGCTACATCGGGTTCGTAACCATCTAGCCTTCCGAACTGAATCGGCGATGAAACCAACTTATGCGCTACATCGATGGTCGGGTGTCTTGTGCATCAGGCGGCTAGTCCTCACGGCTTCCGCAACGATGGCCAACAAACTTCCTGCGAGCTCCGCGGACCCTTCATCAGCTGTCGGAAGCACTAATCACTGTGCATCGGCGATGTAAGATGAAACACTTCTGCTGCGTCGGCGATCGGATACGTTATTCCATCGGGCAGTTAGTCTCTTAAGCGGCCGCAACGGCAGCCAGCAAACTAACTGTATCTTCCGCGACCATAACTTGTCAGTGGTCGGAACCTCTAGTCTCTGCGGCATTGGCGATGAAATCAACTATCTTCAGCCGATCGCCGATGGGTTTCGACACTTAGATAAATTTTCGAAAAAAAATTCCTTCTTTACCTCGGTTCCTCCTTCAACTAATAATCGTCGATCTACTTCACTAGACCTCGGCAGCTTCATCTTCTATCCGTCGGCGACCCCATCCTCTAGCCATCGGCGATCCCAACAACTAAACATCTCTGATCGCTGATGATCTCATGCCTTAGAAAAATTTCAAAAATTTTTCCGCTTGGTCTTCATGTCGCATCGGCTGTCGGAACAACTTTCCTCTGCGGCATCGACGATCAAGGACTCTATCCATCGGAAGGATAGTCCACTAGCCAGCCGCAACGGTGGACACATAAACAACTAATCCCTTCTGATGTAGTCGCCGAACTTCTCGCCGCATCGGTAACTTGATCATCTAAGCATCGGCGATGCAATCAACTAATCATCGCCGATCGCTTACGATTTTATGACTTAGAAAAATTTCCAAAATTTTTCTTTAACTTTTCTGCCGCTTCATCGGCTCAATCGTCTCCTATTCTTCGTCGATCGTCGATAGTCAAACATCGGAGGTTATTTCCGCTAAGTGGAGCCGGCATTTCGGCGATCTTCAATTGATCTCCGCCGAAACTGCGGCTCCCTCATTCTCTATCCTCCGCTGACGATCGACAAACCTTAGCGAAATTTTTGCAAAATTCTCTGCTTGCTATCCCCATCGGGCGGTCTTCAAACTAACTCCTCCGCTGCATTGGAAGAACTTCTCATTGAGTTTTCCGATGGGCCGATGTTTCCAACACTTAAGCAAAAATTTCTTTTTCTTGAAGTTTACAGTTTTCCTGATTTCTTCTAAGCAGTAGGAAACCTACCTCGGTTAACTGACCTTTCATGGCCCATTCAGGACCATGCTGCAACCAGAGCTCTGATACCACACTACAACGTCCTCGACCCTCCGACCGGGCAAGAGGACGCTACTAACACCAAACATACGGGCATCTAGCCCCATGAACATTGATCATCCATATAATGCTGAATCAAAATGAATAAACATAAAACATACTAAGATGCATAATTGTATCATATACGTAGCGGAAGCAAACAACATTCAACATGTCTATCATCCTAATTCATTAACAGTAAATATGATTGCAAAACAGATTAATCAAGAATACTTATCTTATGAGAACTGTCCCGCAACCAACTACGTCGCTGCAACGTTCCACCCAACCATAGGCCCGCATGCTCTTTAATCTCTCAACAACGTTGCCACCCCCAAGCCGGGCATGATTTCCTAAGAAATAAGGAACTAGCAAGCTTACACATAACCAAGGATAACAACACAACAAGGATACACAACTCAGCCAAGCCAACACAGTTGGGTTTATCAGGTGAACAACGGATCAGCCAAGCCAACAAAGTTGGGTTTATCAGGCCATCCAGGAGCTGGGAAAGGCTAAATGCTAAGCTGGTGAGCTCCTTGAAGAGCTAAGGACACCTACACCAGAACCAGCCTGGCTTCTAGGACACCCACACACACCCAACACAAGGAAATCATCATTCTAATGCTATTCAGGGGTTGTGGAGAAGAAAGCCAACCCTCTAGCTCTGTCTGTGTGGTTCCCAGACACACTAGGTTTGTCAAGCAACTCAGGCCCTCATCACCACTCCCATGCAATCCGAAGACCAACCACTACATTCATGCAGCAAACAAGCACTTCACAGCTTGAACAGGGGAAGACAAATCCCTGAATCGTTCTTGGCCCTATCATGGCCAAAACGATTCCTCAGCAACCTACAACAGTCCAAAACGCAAAGGGAGACGCAGCCCAACAAATAAAGTGAGCAAGACCACAGCCAACGTTCAGTGAAGAAATCACAAACAACAATCGTGGGAAGACAATATGGAAGCCCCGGCAGCTTTACACAGTCGGCAATAGAGGAGATAAGTCACAGCCTCTCTGTGTGAACAGGAGGAAAACATCTCACAAAGGAAACTACAGCCACGATTCACGATCATAGACGGGACAATACACAGTCCGATAATACAACAGGAAACTCCATGCTCTGCACTGGCCAGAGGAAGAACATTTCACAGACTAGTAATCCCAGAGAAAAAAAAGGGAGAACGAACCCCCAAACAAGAAATCGCCCCCCTTCTTAACTCAACTCTACATGAGGGAGACCATCCGAACCCCCTGCGTGTGAGAAGGTGAACAGACAAAACGTCCCTATGTGAGAGTGAACCCCCAACTGATGAGAGAGTGTAGTCGTGGTGAGAGTTGGATAGTGGCGTGGTGGTCTTCCTGCTAGCGGGAGGGTCAACTTGGTGGAGTGTGCGTGTGGGCAAAGACTGGTAGTCCTGCCACACTCTACTACCAACAATAACTACCTCGGCAAACAGCAGAACATTTAAGGTGGTAGTTGGATAAGACAAGGGAAGGTGAGCAAATTAAACAGGGTGGAGACACATGGCTTTTCCCCTCATGGGCTCAAGGTTCAACATTCCCCCTCCTTATCCTTAGAAAATCATGCCCCTTCTCAATTTGGTTGCAGTGAACATAACTGGTTGGGTTCATTTAATTAAAATGCACATTTACAGGATGCCACAATTTAATACGTGTTGTATGTCCCGATATACCATCGATGACAATTCCAATCCGAACATAACATAACCAAATCGATGGTGGGCCTTGGCCTTTAGCTCCGCACCATGATTATTTACAATGTATATATATATATATATCATGTGTATTAATGCATCGGGGTCAAAACCAGGGTGTCACATGCCTATTCAGGGCACCTGCTCTTGGAGGATGGCTAGTTAAATGAAATAAATGTTTTTAAAAGTTGTTGGCTAGATGATGAGCACTTATTCATTGTATAATGTACAGCTCATTTGCCCCTACAGGGCAACAGGGTGAGACTAACCTTCTAGGGTTATGTCTTTGTCATTTTCTGGAACCCCAGAAGGCTTTCCAGGGCACCTGCCTTTGGAGGTTAACTAGAGTCTTTTGTTGTGCAAATAAACTGCTTTAAAATGTTGCTTTTCTAGAGTCTAGTGGAACTTGCTCATTATTCCACCCATCTGTGAGACACCGCCATTCCCTATTATTCACCTAGTCCAACTTATGTGTTATGTGGATCCCCTTTTCCTTCAGCCTAGATGCTTACAGTGTCAAGTATCAAGTCATTCCCTTTGCCTTACCTTGTTTTATTCACCTTCACCCTTGACTAGCAAAATGACCAAATCGATAAATGAGTATACATTGGAGGTTCTTGTTTAGAACAACTGATTACTTTGATAAATATATATTGTGCTTATAATCATCAATAGAAGCTACTTGTACTTGAGTCTTACTGTTAACATAGATAACTGAGCATACATATCCATTTTTGTACTTTACAATATCATAGTTTAGCATTTGGGTCATTGTTTGATCATTCTTGACCTGGTCAACCCAGTTTGACCAAGTCAACAGCAGGTTTCGGGATGAGTTTTGGCCGATGATTGTGGATGATGATTATTTGTGCTCTATCAGTGTCCATTAGACATATTCATGCTTGAGATGATGGTTTATTATGATGGCTTGTGTTAGTTTCATGATTATCAACATTTGCAAGCTTTATTATTATTATTGTTATGACATGAATGGGGCCTTTAACGTACATTTTTTATGGACATATGGTGTATGGGTACTCATTCCTAGTAGATTTGGACATTTTGAGTCCATTGATGCACTCAATTTTTAGTTTCAGGCACTTACAGAGGAGGTATGGGTAATTTTATCAATTTGCAACAGTTTGGCCTCAGAAAATCAAAAATAAAATGCTTTGCAATGATGGTTGAATCTCCTAGGGTGTCATAAGGGACACATAGAGTGTATCCAGTCGTTTTTACCATATTGCTATGGTGTCGAGTCCATGTTTGCAGTCAGCTAACGTCCAGTTTCAGTCATCAATGAGATATGAGCAGTTTTATGTTCCCAAGGCAGCGTTTTGATTATGGAAAATGGCTAATAAAGAAATCGATTTGGACAATTGAAGCAAGGAAATGACATGGAATTGGTCTGAGGCACAGTGTTGGTGTCACCTTCATCGTCCGGCATCAGTTTCACTCTTCATAGGGTCCACATGTCCGAGCATTCTCCACTTCGGGGGCATTTTTTATGTATTTTAAGGGGGACGTCCTAGCAATTTTGATCACTCTGTGTTATGAATGATGATTATACCCTGTTATTGTGCCATGGGACCATACTAGAGAAGGATGTGTATCACCTCCTAGCCCCCACCATGTGCTATGTCATATTTACACACTTTTCATGTGGTGCGCCCCTCCTTGGGCATTTTTACTGGGTGTGCCCCTTTGTTATTGAATGGATCCATGTATAAGATATTCTACTAATCTTAGTCGTTGATTAGAGTGATTGTATCTTTCGATCTTGGCCCTTGATCTTTTTGGATCTAGGTTTTGTGTATAGGAGATATCTATATATTGAGATGCTCTCTCATTATAAATGGACTTTTGGCTCTTGATCTCTCGGAATAATAAAATATTTTTGCAAAAACTCTTGAAAGCTTTGTCGAATGTCTTGTATGGAGATTGGAAAGTCTTATTCTCTCTAGCATTCTTTTGTATATATGCATTTCTAACACATTTTGCAGGGTGTCGTCCTCTTGGTGAAGGAAGCGACTTGGTTGGGGGCGCTATTGTGACTGAGCTCCATAGCTTTCTCTCAAATTGCCATTGATTAAGGGAGTATCTTTATTGTGTCTGGTGGACATATTGATGTTATTTGGTTCACTCTCTTCGTCATTTTATCCCTCTTTTTTCAAATCGATTCTTTACATTGTAGATCTCTTTTGCAGGAGGAGGGCGCACTTGGCATCTTGGAGAGCTAGTGATTTCACTTGGAGAGGCATAGAAAAAGAGTGTAATTAATCAGAGAGGCAAGATCATCACCATACAAGGTTAGTAACAAGTATTTCTAGGCACGTTTGCAATCATTTTATTTTTCTGGGGCTTAATCAAATTGTCACCACCAAAACCCTCTTCTTCAAAACCCTAGTTTTGTAGATGTGATAGACCGGGTGCTTATTTGATGATGGCCATCAAAACCCACTTAGGGATAATTAATAACCCACTTAGGGATAATTAATTAAACCCTAGAACTAAAGTTTCATCTCAATCCGACTCCATTTACCCTTGGATCTAGCACTAGTCTTCTCTAGGTGGGGCACCCTCCTTGGGTGGTTGGTCAATTCTTTAGATCTATCAATTGGGTATGCTTGAACCCACCTTAAATCAACAAATTTATTCCTCAAGCATCTAGATCTAGACATTTCTTGTCCCGATCTACTCTTTTGGGTCCACTTCATTCATAATTGCATAAACCCAAGGTTGATCCAATTAGGGTTTCCTCATTTAGACTAGATCTATCAAAAACTACATTATTAAACTCCTTGTGGTATCTTTCATTATAAGATGGGTAATTTTCCTTATCATTAAGCCTCCCCATATTTGTCATAACCTTGCCTACCACATCCATCTCCTAGATCTAGATCTACTTACTCATTGTTCACTATGCACAACATTTGACTACCTTTCAGAGTGTCTTGAGTAGGTGTGCTAGCCTCATAGGCTAGTAGGGTCTCCCCTTTTATCATTCTCTAAAGTGATCTAAAGTGACAAGAGCATGTCCAATGTGACAACTACCTTTTATCTGTAGTGGACGAAGCCCTTGCAATGTCACCAGTTAGCTAGCTCACCTCTATCGTCTCAGATAGAATACCTTTAGTGGGTAGCTACACATTGTGTGATAACAGGAGGAATAACAATAAAAGTAAAATATAGAATATCTTCCGTAGTTACATTTCTTTAACAATGTTTTACACCTAAACAAGCTCTTCCATAGGGTTGATTTAGACCCAGCACCTATTGTTGCAACTGTTGACTATTAGGGCAGCAAAAGGCTTGCACCCCCTAGCAAGTAAACCTCGGCATATCCCTCTGGATTTTGTCCCTTTGAGTGAATTTCTTTAAGGCTTTTGGTCTCCCTTTTAGGATAGTTAGTCATTGTCACTTGTTTCTGATTTGTTGCAAACATTTATGGACAGTCAAATGAATTTATTGTTTTTATTTAAATGATGTACTTAGGTTGAGTTGCATGCATTGTGACATGCTTATCAAGTGGAAAGTTCTTAAGAATTAAATACCTTGAATGATAAAGTGAAGATTTTTTAGTACACATAGACTGTTCATTTACCTTGTAATTGGTTGAAAAGCTATTGTTGAATGATGAACCTATGACCCATGAAATTATAAGTGTGTAGAGTTAACTAATGGGCTATCCTTGTTCACCTTATGCCTGCACTGTTTTACATCATAAAGTGGTTATGTTTTGTAGTATGTAATTATTAGTTTGCATACTACTTGTGCTACAATATTGATGTTGTTGAATTTAGTTATCATATTGTGTTGATATTTCATGTTGGTCATACAATAGTATTAGTGGATTGCTCATACTTCAGTGTTCATATTGGACAAGTACTTAATTGGACTTGCCCTTTTAGTATGTCTTCTTCTTTCTCTACTCGAATCCATTAAAGGCATTGATCTTGTCTTAAGGTTGTTGGAGGTAATGGTGTGTTGTCTTGACAGATACATTAAAGGGCTCCCCCCTTGGAACGATAGTAGATCCTGAAGAAGTTGAGAGAGTGGACAAAGGTGACAACAGTCCAAGTCCCTCTGATGATTTCCATTCACTAGCATAAGACACAAATTGGCATTGCAATCTTTGCCTACTAGTTTGAACGGTAACACCTCCAATGTGAGGGCAAAGCACCTGCAGTAGACATTAGGAAACCCAACAACTTTTATTTTCATGTATTTCATAAATTCATTCCAATGATCATCAACACTAATAGCATTTGTTCCATAGAAAGTAGGCAATTTGCTAAGTTTTGGAACATCATTTGGATATCCTGGCATATTAGTGAAATCAAAAGGTGCATCTAATTTATCTAATAGAGTGGCCATTGGATCAATAATATTGAAAAGATGATCAATATCTAATAAAGCTTCAAAAGATTAGTGGTTACTTACATCCCTTACCTGGTGACGATGCCTTCTTCGATAAACAAGCTTAGGGTCAGAAGAACCTCACTTTGAGGGTTTGTCCTTGTCGAGTACCTCTTTTGATTTTCTTGAAGTGGAGTTGACAAATAGGACCTACAAGATTAGTCTTGAAACAATAATCCTATCAAGGCACAAAACAAAAACCTACTTGGACTTTAGTCATCCAAAATTATTGAGATATGTCGTTAAGATCAACCAAGGAACGGACTTGTTGGGATATGTCGTTAAGATCAACTAAGGATCTAACTCGTCCCTTAGCAACGGTGCCAAAAAACGTTGTTAAAGACAATATTTTTTTTGTTAGGGAAGAAAGATATGTTGTTAAAATCAACCAAGGAACTAATAAGTCCTCGACAAATGCGCCAAAAATATTACCTCAAAATCTAGCACCCTCTCAAATAGGAAACTATGAATGGTGCTAGAGATCAGTAACTATTTCGGAGATGCACCCAATGTCACCACAATGCTATCTCCCCTCATTTTAGGCCTACTCCTTGGGCCACAGGAGGCTTCCTAAGTTGTAAAAATAGACCTATAAGATATACAACGGAAACAACTCTATCCCTACAAGACCTTTCCACTTTTAGTAGACCAGTGCCTTAATGGAGTCAACAAGAGATTAACAATAAATAACTATTGACTTAGAAGGTTTAGGAGCAATAAATCTTGGATGTTGGATAAGTAAGAAGATAAATCATTTTTCTGCAGTAAAAACCAGCAACATAAATACGAAAGAAATGTTGATGAAATTGTCATTGATGCCAACATAGCCTTTGATGTCACAGCAGTTGCTGAAGATGTTGATAACCCTAGATGATGCCCTTGCACATGACATGTGCATGGAAGCCCTAGTGGCTTAATGGAAAGTTGTCATAAGCACTGGAGGTTGTTGATGATATATGGTTCTACTTATGATCATGGAGATAGAGTCCATGGACATTTTTGAAGAAGACTTTAAGATATGAAGAAGCCCTTTATGTTGATGACCCAAGCCACTTGAAATGAAGTCAGCCCAATCAAAGGGGATAATAAATAAAAAATAATAATATCATTCTTAAGGTGTCCCTAATATGGTTTGAAGAAAGTTCTTCATAAAACATAATTTCATTCAAATGGGGTAAGGTGAAATAAAAAAAAGGGGGTGATTAAAATAAAATAATAATTAAAATTAAAATACAAAAATATATATATTCCTTACTTTATGGAAATGGGCAACCTAAAAGGTGTATATATTCTTTCACTCCATTGGATGAAAAACACAGACGTGAAGAGGAAAAGGTGAAGGAGAAAACATGTGCCTGGAACTCTCGCTGGACTGAGGAAAAACTCGTGGGAGTAGCAGCTATGGAAATCTCGCTGGACTGAGGAGATTTCATGGATCAGCAGCCTGAATTATTTTCTTTTTCTTAAGGGTATCCAACGAATTGAAAAGTGAAGAAGCTCGCTGGTCTGAGGTAATTTCCGGTGGAACAGCTCGCTGGAACGGTGGAATTTCGGATGGTTGCTCTGATTTTTTTTGTGCCCAATAAGGAGAACTCGCCAGCTGACTGAGGAAATAATGTGTTTACATTATATTGTAATTACTGGGCACGTTTGGCCAATCGTGGGGATCAGATAGGAGTTTTACTATCAATTCTAGTTGTGGAGAAGTTCAGCAATTTAGTGAGCCGTACATCATTTTGGCACATTATTCTTCGCTGGCTGGTGGGGTCGCAATGTCATCCAGAAGCATTATTTCTTTGGTGGCTGGGTCGTATCTTTAGTCTGGGCAGTATATTTGTGGTTGGCTCATGGCATATCTCTGTTAACAGGCTGCTGAAAAGCACTTATATTCATTTTGGTAGCGTTTTACTCTTGGGTTGAGCCATATCTTATTGTTATCATTTCTGGGCTGCCGTTTATCATTACACAGTCCGTACAGTCCATCTAAGGCAGTAAGAACCCTATGACAGTCATTATTGCTGAAATAGACACCGTGGCCCGTGGGTATTAAAGAGATTCATTATTTTGGTGACTGTCCAAGCAATAAATCTCAGGTGGAGTTCTCTGCGATTTTATGTGACAGCAGAGTGATTTTGAAATAATTTCCTATAATGTTAGTCTTTTCAACTCGCAGTAACCAGCTACATAATGAGCTGATATATAATACTTTTAGTGGCAAATACATGTCTGGAATAGCATTAACAGGTTTGAGATCACATGCCTTTACAAAGCCTGATGGAGAAGAAGCCGTTGCTGAAGAAGATACTCCTTACAAGGAATTCGCTGCCACTGTTAGTCTAAACACCCAGATTCATGGTAGATTCATCCAGGATGAATGTAAATACCCAGGAAACTGCTGTAGATGTTATGTGATTGTCTGAACTTTATGGGGCTCTCTTGTATAGATTTTCACTACATATTTAGTGTGGAATTGCATGGTAATTGACCTTCATACATTGTACTTATTAAAAGAATGAGACAGCAGCAAACAGCTATATGAAATCAGACTTTATAGAACAACTTTCAGATCTGTTTATATGCATTAAAGTACTGTGTACATGCCTGTAAGTAATGAAGTATAGATCTGAAATAAGCCCAAACAATTCACTGTTGAAGTCTTCACCGATTGTTGTTGAAATCTCTGCATAAGCGGCTACAGGAAGGTTCTTTCTCCACTAAATGCATACCACGTTAATTGACATTGCTGAGACTGTCCCTTAGAAATTTCAATTGCTGCTACAAAATACTCCTTGGTGGAGTTGACAATTGTGGTAGTGAATTTACTGATCGGAAGATGGTTGTAGCTGTTGTTATATACAGTCAGATCTGAAGATAGAATGAGATGATGAAGTACTCTTGAAGTGATAAACAGTCCTGAATTTTATAAATATAAACAGTTTGAATTCTTCATTTCCTATTGATGTTTGATGATGGTCACTTGGGATGGAACAATGTTAAGTTGATTGTGATTGAATTTGGTGTGAATTGAATGATGCTAAAAGATATCACACAGTGAAGTGTATTCTATGTGATCCTGGTATGAACATAAGGAATGTACATTGCCAGTTTTTTAGTTTATCAAGATTGGGTGTAAAGGGAGGTTGTTAAGCATTAGAAGACTGTTTGTAAGTGCTACTCATGACGAATGCTTGAAGAGTGATGACTGAGATTGTGACTTGAAAAGTCAGTGAACAATAGTGTCAAAGCAGAGATGGACTTGTGGAGATAGTGCTACGGTTAACTCAGGCATGATTCTGGAGTAGCAGAATAAAATGATTAATGTGGCAAAATTATGACAGACAGGATGTAAACTGATGTACTTGATGGACAGTTTAAAGAAACACATGGATAAACAGAATGCTAATAAACATAGATAGATTGATGATGTGACAGAGAGTGATGGAGTATAATGACTGTCTTTTTGAAGCATGAACACAGCCCCAGTTCTATGTTGCTGCCCTCTCACAGACAACCTTTAAAGCTTGAACAAGTGATGGAGTCTTCCTCAAACTGACAGACCCTTTTGGAGTCTGCTGTAATATAGACAGGTCTACAGTATTGACAAGCACAGCTTTGTGGAAGGGTTGATGAGCAGTCCTTGATGACTTGGCAGTATTGAAGAGCAGGTGTTGAAGAATCAAGAAGATTGAGAAGTGTGTTGCAGCAGTAATGAGATGATGATCAGCAGTGATGACCAGCTGAAGATGAGCAGAGTTTAATGAGCAGCAATCAGGCAATGCAGAGGATGAGCAGCAGAGGTTTAAATGAGCAGCAGTGAGCTGTGTTACAGCAGAGTTGATGTGATGGGCAGAGAAGATGAACAGCCTTGATGTGACAGAGATGTCACGTGCTTGATGACAGTGAACTTTAATGTAAATGCAAGCTTGTCTTGCTTTCTGAGGTTAGGATACCTCAAACACTTCTTAGCAGGGTCTAAGAAAACACTTCTTAGCAGGGTCTAAGAAAACCAGGCAGGGTCCTGGATTAAGAGTAGGTGCTCTATTTATCAGTAGGTGCTGATTTTGCCTAACGGTTGTAGCCGAACCACAATTAATATAAAAAGATTACAAATTCATATGATGTGGTGTTCTTCTGTGTTATGGCTCTTGATGGTTTAACTGCTTTTGATTTATGAATGATGATCTGGAAGATGTTTATGAAATGTTTATGATAGAGTAATGAATTGATGAATTGGTAGCTAACCAACTGTGAAAAGGTTAAAATTGGCTGAACACTGATTCACCCCCCCCCCCTCTCAGTGTCTACAAGAAAACCCAAAAACCAACCGTTAAAATACCCCAAGAAGTACCTCCCAGCTGTAATGTTCCCAAAAGTGACATGCAAGCAAACCCTAAAAATGACATGCATGCAAACCCTAAAAGTGACATGCATGCGAACCCTAAAAGTGAGATGCATGCGAACCCTAAAAATGACATGCATGCCATCCCAACATTATTTTAATGATGCATGCACTATTTAAGTATCCCTCCACATGCATGCAAGTCAACGGCAAAATAGAAGATAAAGTGACATGCATGCAAGTCAACGGCAAATTAGAAGATAAAGTGACCTAATTAGGTCAAAGATTAGGGTTTTGCGCAGTTGAACTTTATAAATAGAGGAGAAAGCAAGAGGAGACTTCACTTCTGATTATTGATTATTTTGGGAGCACTTGGATAGCAGCACAGCGTGTAGCACAGCAGTTGGGGTTGGAGACGGAGTCTTCAGCTAACAGGATTTCGACAGTGAAACATCTGTCCTAGTCTTATTCCGGGTAAGCCATACTGGTTCACCACTTGTTCTTCATTTCATTCATCAGTTATATCGCATAGGGTAGAGATTGTTGCAGAGGCACGGTGCAGCCGTAAGAGGGGGTTTTCCACCAGAAAGCCCTAATCAGCTATTGGGCCTTCAGATCTCAGTTTCCTTCCGAAACTCAGGCATCATTCTCACCAGCAGCTTCATACTCCGGTATCCAGTGACTATCAGCTCCATCTGAGCTCATCCGAAGGAGTTATCAGCATTTCCAGACCACCAGGGGCGTGAGCAGCTGCCTTAGAGAACCAAAACGTTTTCATACTTAGAGGGTTCAGAACTGCAGTATATTCCAGCCAATCTCTCCAGCACAGCAAGGCTATCAGCCCTACAAATCGGCGGATCCATCGGGCACCTCCTTCCTTGAGGGCGTCACCTTTTTCTCTGATTGGGCGTCTTATTGCTGGAGCATTCACCGGAGACAACAGAGATCAGTTCCTCTCCGATCCAGATCTCAGTACTTGCAGACTTTATCTGCAGCAGTTCAGCCAGTTATCAGTGGTAAGTGTGCATTCTGTCTCACAAACCCTAACCCTAATTTTTCCTATAAAATAGGGATTTTTGCCTGGCAGTTTGTAAGCCCAGTTGTATCCGCATAATTATTTAGAAATAGAAAATATCAGGATTTGGGATATTTCAGTGGTATCAGAGCATAATCTTGTCCAGCTGTGGGCACATAGCAATTGAATAAAAGTGCATGTTGATACATGCGTGTACATGCAAATGCATGTCAGTGATGTTGGTGAAGTGCATGTCAGAACAAAGGTTTTTCTCTACCAGCTTGTGAGAACATGAGGACAATGAGAAGGATCTTGACTGGAAATGGGAAAAGGTTAGCAGTACTTCAATACTTGCCTCGATATCAGGAGTATCTAGCCTTGGGTGACGATGTATGTGCAGCATTGTCCTTTCAAGATTATTACACCATCAAGTTCGGGATCCAGCCCAAGGATTTGGATGAGGATCTCCTTAAAAACATAGTTGGGGGAGGGAAGAAAGAGGAACATGATGTACAAGGTAATGAGCACAGCAGTCAAGACAGTTATAGTCACGATGAAAAAACAAATTACAAAATAGAAATATTTAAGGATTACAACAAATTTTCCATATCAGTGGACTCACCTTGGCTTCCAACATGGCTTCAGCCTGGATGCTTATCATCGGGAGAGCAAATTATGAGCAGTCATTCGATATGTGAGACAGAATGCAAGGCACTCAGAGGTTTTCCTAGAAGCATGGAGTATTTGGAGGAAGCTGTGTAGGACAACCCAACTGAAGTGGGTATGGGACAAATTTGTCCTTTATTTCTCTCCGGGGATGACTGTACTGCAACAAAAAGGAGCCAATCCGGTGAAATTCAGGCACTCGCTTTGCATCTCTCCTTTTCTTCAGAGGATAATTCAGAATGTTGTACTGCCAAATTTATTGGGGAACCTTCACAGGAAGCATATCAGTCACATGCAGTCCTGGAAAATCATATTCCTGTACCAAACACTCAGCTAGAGTTTGCCAGTAAGACAAATCAAAATATGCATCGTATTCCAAGTGCCTTTGATTTCAATGGTGTGAAAGAAGATCTGATGTGTGGTAAAGTTTTGACTGAATGTCAGATTCCAACTCAATCTCATACTCAACAGACTCCCTTCAGACTCCCTAAAGTGGGAGAGCTTGATAAAATTGAATTTGCTTACAAGCAATCCGAGTTGCCTAAACCTCTTCAGCCTTCCCCATGGGAGAGTACGCCATTCAAATTTGTAGAGAGTGTTCAAGACCTGAAAGAAGTGGCCATTAAATTGGAATCAGAAAGTGAAATTGCTGTTGATCTTGAGCACAATCAATACAGATCTTTCCAGGGCTTAACTTGTTTGATGCAAATTTCTACAAGAGCAGAGGACTTTGTGGTGGATACCTTGATACTGCATAAGTACATTGGTCCATGTTTGAGACACATATTTGCAAACCCTGCTATTAAAAAGGTAATGCATGGAGCAGATCGAGATATACTGTGGCTGCAGCGTGACTTTGGCATTTACATATGTAACTTATTTGATACTGGCCAGGCCTCAAGAGTATTGCAATTGGAGCGAAATAGCCTGGAGTTTCTACTGCAGCACTTCTGGGATATCACTGCTGATAAAGAATACCAGACTGCTGATTGGCGTCTGCGGCCACTGCCTTCAGAAATGTTGAAGTACGCGAGAGAAGATACTCATTATCTTCTGTATATTCATGATGTAATGCAGCAAAGTTTAGCATCCATGCCATCTGAGGGCGAGGAGGCTCCACTTTTTGAGGTTTATAAACGCAGTCGTGATATATGCTTGCAACTCTATGAAAAAGAACTTTTGACAGAAACTTCCTTTTTACATGTTTATGGATTACTGGATGGAAACCTCAGCCAAGAGCAGCTTTTTGTTGCTGCTGGCTTGTATGAATGGAGGGATAAGATAGCTCGCGTGGAAGATGAAAGCACTGGCTATATATTGCCAAATAAAGTACTATTGCAAATTGCTAAGAGGATTCCTCGCACCACAAATGACCTGCGTGCATTTGTCAATGACAGGCATCCTTTTGTTGAGCGGAACCTTGCTGCTGTACTTGATGTTATAAAACAAGCCAGGGAAATGAGAAATAAGGTAGTTGAAATTTCTCCATACCTACTGAAACAAGCTTTTCGGAAGGGAGCAGATGGATTGAGAGAGATATTACTCACTAATAAACAAGCTTTGCTGGCATCTGCTGATATTGTGGATGCAGTGAATACCAAGAATGTTTCATCTGTTGACGATGCTAAAGTTAAGTTTCTTGGTGAGAATTCATCTCATCTGGAGGTTACAGAAGGTGCAATTTCTAATAGGATAAAAGCTCTGGGTGCAAGAGGTTCTGAATGAGGGAGTAAATTCAGTTTCTATCAAATCTAATAAACAAGAAACTATGGCTAGTGAGCAAACAAGGAGTCTTATTGACAAGAAGCAGGCAGAGTTAATAGAATCCTTAAGTTCAGCTGCCAATACCTTTGTTGTTGGAACAAATCCATTAAAGAAGTCTGGTTTGGCTTGTACTGTAGTTGGCCGAGCCTCTAATTCATTGCTTTTCAATAAGAAATATGATTCTGTAAAGGGCAATGAGACAATCTTAAGTGAAACGAAAGGCAATATGGTGTGTCAATCTTTGGAAGAGCAATCCCAACACTCTTTGTCAATGGAAGGTTGCTCTTCTGAGAGACCTGCAGTTGTAAACTTGAGCAACGGAATCAAAGCTTCAAAACAAGAAAATAATTCACCATTGATTACGCCTGCAAATATTTCTAATTCTGGGAAATTGGTCGAGAATGCTACAAGTGCATCTGATAGTAAATTCTTGCAGTCCATCTTTACAACCTTGGAGGAAGCTCCACTGATTAGAAATAAAGTTACTACAGAAGGTGGAGTGACATTGGTACAGGTTCAGAAAAGGCCCGCTCGAGGATTGGCAGCTATGCTGGGTCCTTCAAAATGGAAACAGAAGAATGAAATGAGTTCTAAGGTGTATGATACTGAGCAGAATCATGGACTTGCAAGTGAAAACAATAACAGTAAAGTTTTAGGGATCGCAGGCCAAACTGAAGAAATATCATCACTTGTTGGAGATCAATATGGGGAGGTTCCTGTTCTTTGTAATTCATCAGACAAAAAGATAATTGGTAAGCACATGAAATTACATGACAAAGCCAGACTTGTCAACCAGAAATTGGGTCATCCTGAAATGCAATTTACGACAGCGATGCATATGAATTCTAATGGCCTGTTCATTGCAAGTATGGAAGGTGCTGAAGATCATCGCCCTGGTGTTAAATTAGGTAAGAGAGAGATTAAGAGTTGGTGTCCTATTGAGTGGGCAATTCTTGGGAAGACATTCCTAGCCAAGAGTATAATTCCACAAGAGGCTTCAGATATTTGGGAAGACATATGCACAAGTTTGCATTGGGATCCAGGTGGAAGACCTTATGAGGGATGGATACAGTGTTTACTGATGGCATTACTTGAGAGTCTACATAAGGCTCCTTGTGTCGATACTACGCAGGGTAGCGGTGGATGCATTTTGACCTCTGCAATTCTCAGATTGATTTGGGACCTTGGGATTACAGTGACTGACCATTTAGTGATTGCTAGAGGGTGCTTTCAGGAGGTCTCTGGTGATTGTACCGTACAATGCAGTGTTTTGAGTAGAGGGTGCTGCAGATCACCTAGGATAATTTGGGACCCTGGGATCATCCCCGGATTCAGTTGGTTCAGTTGATTGATTGTGGATTTGCGTTGGCATTGCTTGAGGACAAGCAATATTTGGCAAGGGAGGACTGTAATGTTCCCAAAAGTGACATGCAAGCAAACCCTAAAAATGACATGCATGCAAACCCTAAAAGTGACATGCATGCGAACCCTAAAAGTGAGATGCATGCGAACCCTAAAAATGACATGCATGCCATCCCAACATTATTTTAATGATGCATGCACTATTTAAGTATCCCTCCACATGCATGCAAGTCAACGGCAAAATAGAAGATAAAGTGACATGCATGCAAGTCAACGGCAAATTAGAAGATAAAGTGACCTAATTAGGTCAAAGATTAGGGTTTTGCGCAGTTGAACTTTATAAATAGAGGAGAAAGCAAGAGGAGACTTCACTTATGATTATTGATTATTTTGGGAGCACTTGGATAGCAGCACAGCGTGCAGCACAGCAGTTGGGGTTGGAGACGGAGTCTTCAGCTAACAGGATTTCGGCAGTGAAACATCTGTCCTAGTCTTATTCCGGGTAAGCCATACTGGTTCACCACTACTTGTTCTTCATTTCATTCATCAGTTATATCGCACAGGGTAGAGATTGTTGCAGAGGCACGGTGCAGTCGTAAGAGGGGGTTTTCCACCAGAAAGCCCTAATCAGCTATTGGGCCTTCAGATCTCAGTTTCCTTCCGAAACTCAGGCATCATTCTCACCAGCAGCTTCATACTCCGGTACCCAGTGACTATCAACTCCATCTGAGCTCATCCGAAGGAGTTATCAGCATTTCCAAACCACCAGGGGCGTGACCAGCTGCCTCAAAGAACCAAAACGTTTTCATACTTAGAGGGTTCAGAACTGCAGTATATTCCAGCCAATCTCTCCGGCACAGCAAGGCTATCAGCCCTGCAAATCGGCGGATCCATCGGACACCTCCTTCCTTGAGGGCGTCACCTTTTTCTCTGATTGGGCGTCTTATTGCTGGAGCATTCACCGGAGACAACAGAGATCAGTTCCTCTCCGATCCAGATCTCAGTACTTGCAGACTTTATCTGCAGCAGTTCAGCCAGTTATCAGTGGTAAGTGTGCATTCTGTCTCACAAACCCTAACCCTAATTTTTCCTATAAAATAGGGATTTTTGCCTGGCAGTTTGTAAGCCCAGTTGTATCCGCATAATTATTTAGAAATAGAAAATATCGGGATTTGGGATATTTCACCAGCGATCAGCGGGTTGAGGAGAGCCAATCCCCCTTAGGGCACACTTTTTCCAATTGATGATCGTTGTGTTTGGGGACTGATTTCACTTCCAGACCTGCAATTTTCAGGAGTAAGGGTTGAACATAATAATTTAGTACTTCAAATTCCCCATAGGGTCACCCCGGATGACTTGGAAATGATCAAGGAACTTCTTGGAGCCCTTAGAGTTTGAAATTCTTGTCAAAGTGGACCTACAAAACACTTACACCGGATTTGCAATAACACTTAGAGACTGACGTTACCCTCCCTGAGGTCTGATGTCACCCTAAATTTGGGCCCTTTTAGCTATAAAACAACCTTTTATTGGATTTTTCAACTTTTTATTGATTTTCCAGCCATATATCAACCTCAGAAATTTATAACAGCAATAACAATTGCATAAATAAATAAATCAAATGAGTTCAACAGAAAAAAATAATTTATATATATATTTAGATTTTCACAAAATATTTGATTTGTAGGGTTTTTATTTTTTTCATTTTTTGTATTTTTGTGATACAAGGAAATTGTTAAAAGAGAGTTGGATGAAGATGAGGGAATAAGACCTAGGTATTATTCCTTCCAAGCACCGAGAAATCATGATCAACTTTCCTCCTAAGAATTGGCAATCTAATATTTGTATGAACTAGGGCAAAGCCAAGAAACTCTAGATCGTGTTGGCAATGACCTAATTAGGGCAAAGAAAGATGTCATGGCTCAATCACAAGAGAGGACCTTCAAGAGGGATGTCTCACTTTCAAGACTATACTATTATGCATAAAAACTCTAGGTTAATCTTACCTTGGATGCCTCCAACAAATGCAAGACAAGAAACTTAGAGATCTTACCATAATTGAGGAAGAAAAGAGGAGTAGCCTCCCAAGAATCCTTTCACCTTAGACAAGCATTCGAATATAATAGATCAACCTCAAAAATCAAAAATTATCCCTTGAAAACCCTAGAATGCTCAAGAAAAGAGGTGTGCACCACTTAGTCTCTCATGTACACAAGAAGAAATAAGAAAAAAAATCATATTTGATCCAAGAAGAAATAAGAAAAAAATCATATTTGATCCAATGATCTTGATTTACAAATAAGGAGGAGTTGCCTCATTTATATGTGAAAATACTAACTTAAGCCTCATTTATATGTGAAAATACTAACTTAAGCCTCATTTATGGCTTACCTACCTAGTTTGTCTTTAAAATGACTTTTAATGATCTTTTAGGTTTTGTCACCAACGATCCAGGGACTCGGGACTAAACCTCATCAAACATAAAATAATGATAAAAATGATAAAATGCTACCACATGATGAAAAGTTGAGCTTGGAGGAAGACGTCATGCCCCTTCTAACCCCAACATTGTGCTTTTTCCCTCAACCCCCTCCTTTAAGTGGTACGACCTCTTCATGCTTGCTTAGAAGGTGGACAATTTGCTCTTGATGACTAGGATGACCAAGAGGGAGGAGTGGTACATGGAAAATAGGTCCAAGGGGGTATACATGAGGTCTGCTAAGGTGATTATGACAACCCTTATAAGCGCAAACACCTCTATAAAGCATAAAACACAAGTATGGTTGGCAGCCCCAATACATGTGCCCTGATGGATTCATCCCAAGAAGCACCAGAGCACCTACCTGGGTCATAAATGCCCAATCATGATAGGGGACTTCCGCCCATCAAGGGGTAGTCAACAGAACCACTAAGATGGTACTCCTTGAAATGAGAACCAAGAGAACCTGTCATGACCAGACCAATGGTCTTGAGCCCCACTAGACCAGCACTTTTACATAAAACAAGCCCCAACTTAGCCTTTACAATGAAAAAAGACCCCTTCTCTTTGGTACATCTGGCAGGGTACAATGCAGAGGATCTGGCGGGTATCATGGGACCATAGAACTCATAGTATGCAGGGCCACTTCCTCATAAATACAGTCAAATGAAATGGTGGGATCGAATGAATAGATATCTAGAGTTGTCTCTGTATATATGTGTCGATGCGAGAGTGTTGAGTGCTTTAAATTATAATTTAGAATGGACATATTGATTCAATTGTTTGAGATGCCTTAATTACAATCAGCATGGTTATTAACTTATTATGTATTCCAGCATGGATGCATGCCTCTTCAGCCAATGGTAATGATTGCTTATCCATTAATTAATTATAATTAGGTTTGTAACAACATCAATCCAAAGCTATGGTAGGTAGAAATGAACAATGCTGTTCATATGCAACAATAGCATCATTTATCTTTCTAAGAATTTCCACTTCTTTTAAATAGATTTTGTAGTAGCTTAATGCCCTTTGTTTGTCACTAAGATTGCTTGAGGGGCTATTCTTGAAATAGAGGGCATCATAATTGATCATTTTGACAAAGGAGTATAGCTAGTCCAGATTGGATGAAAAAGAGCCTTTTTAAGCTGATCTCAAATCACACATGGAAGGAAAATATCAGTTGTGTATAGTGTAGGACTCGAGCAAAGTAGCTCTGTGGCACTGTTGGCAGATTTTTATAGTTTCAGATCATATCACCTTGTAAACGCATTGTCAAAGATATTAACAGTTAAATTAAGGTAGAATGGGATGATGTTGGGATTCAAACTCCTATATAACACAAATACAAGTAAAATAACTGACTCTGCTTAGCAACAAAGAGAAGAATAAGAAGAAAAGGAAAAGAAGACTTACAGGTCTAGTGATATCTGTTCTTTGGACTCACGCAGACTGCCGAAGATGTTTTATTGCAGCTGCAAGTACTGAGACATGTTTTGTATCATCGGGAATATGTCACCTGCATAAACTGTCCCTAAAGTGCACAGACTGTGTATCACAATGGAACTGGAAGAGAACCAAAAGAATAATATCATTATAATCAGCCAGACTAATGTTGCAAATATCGCAAAAATATTGTCCATATTGCGATATATTGTGAGTTTTTCAAGGCATTGATACAACTGCCTAAATATATTGTGATATTTTCAAATCCCTGATAATATCGTGATATTTTAAAATATTACAACATATTTTGATCTTACCACGAATCAATCAAATTTATTGCCTTGTCTCTGCCAATAACCTTTTAAGAGCAACTTTGTAGTTTTCTTAACCTCATTTTGATCAACAAAGGCTGGGGGTTGAGAGTACCAGAGATTCTCGCCGTCTTTCATCAAGCTAACATGGGAAATCAAGTGTTTTCATTGCCACTAGTGGAGCTATTGTGGAGTGGGGATTGATTCAATCTATTGTTTCCATGTTTCCAGGCATGCATAAAAATTTATGCTTGCATTTTGTTTGTTTTTCAATATTTAGTATAGGATTTGCATTGTCCAATACAATTGCCTCTTCTTGCCAATTTCTAATGGGAAACTTTTGTTTTGCTTTTGAGAGATACATCTTATCGAATTTCTTTGGCTAAGCTGCTGCACTATGAGGGGCATACCTATACCATCAAAGTCACCTAGGGCTTGCACTTGACCTCATCCACATCCACTCAGAGGGTTCTGAACCAAGGTCTCCACGTTAATACATGCTTGATCACCTAGTTGTTTGCCAATAAACCACAAATCCTGTGAGCTTTAATGGGAGATTTAATGCTAGCATTATTTTGTCTTGATTTCCATTTCTTGTTGTGCCCTAGGTTTATTTTGATTCCTACAAAAACACCCAAGGAATTGGACCCACTATGGGAATATGGTGAGCCACTTGACCCTCAGTTGGAAAAAGTTGAGTTGCAATTTGTGTGTGAAGGAAATGAGCGGTGAGATCAGCAGCTTGAAATACCACCTTGTTAAAATTCCAGGGCATGAAGTGGAAGATTGCCCGGCCTCTACCCCAGAAGCTGTTCATATTGCCACCCAATCAATACTTGATATTGGTAAGAAGAAAGGAGAGAGGGAATCATTGAGGCTCAAAATTGCAACTAGAGGAGTTGCAACAAGCTTGGGAACCACATTCTTCTCAAAAGTGGGGGGAACGTGTTATTACATGGATCTACACAAACAAAATTCGCACAATAATTATAGGAAAGCCAACCCTTGTCACAGTTGCCATGTCTCTTCGTTTGGACTGGTGCTTTTGTAGTTATCATAGGGTGTCCCGAGAAGTCACACACTACTAACTGATCTGAAAAAATGCATAAATAACTTAAAAAACAGCATGCTAACACTCCCTCTTTGACTGTCCTAAAACAGTTATCCCAAATGATGAAATTCAACGGTTGAGAACAGGTTTTAGAAGTGATTATAACAGGAAATCAAATCAAATGAAGTGGAAAGAATTGTGTCTTGAGTGAATAAACTATCAAAACATCAACAAAGAACTACAAACATTTATGAGCAATTAAATCATTAATATCCAATGAACAAAGAACTAATATAAAGCATAATTGGTTCAATCACATGTTACCAAGAGACTGTTTACATCACAGTGATTGACAGGTGACAGGTTGCCAATGATCTCCTTGCAAGCAAATGGTGGTAGTGGTCTCAGTGTGGTGGATGAAAGTGAAGAGCTGCTCTGCTGCTACAATCTGTGCTTCCAATAGAACTCTCTGGCCTCCACTTTTTCTTCAAAACCTGTATATATAGTATACTTTCCCCTCGTCGACTTGCCTGTTAGGAGGAAAAAGTATCAAAGCACAAAACCCAAAAAGGTCTTTGCATGCAAGTTACTTTAGGGTTTCTTGCTTCAAATTAGGTGACTTTCTCCTGCTGTTTCTATCCACAAGGACACTTGCTTTTCTTCCTAAATCGACCCCTGCAAATTTTCTTTCCAATTCATTGCCAAGTGCCAACTGTTTGTTTTATTATTTTAACCCTCCTTAATAAATTCCCGACACCTTTGTTTTCCATTGTGACCTTAACCATTCCACTCCCATGCAGTAAGGCACAAGATAGACCAGTTATTCATGCGCTGGCCTAAGTTGATTTCCTTGCTGTTTAAATGGCTTTTCTGCTGCTTGCCAGCAATTCCTTGAATGGAAAGCTACTACTGAATTTACCATCAGTGCTGGAAACTTCTCCCTTTTACTCTGCTCTTCAATGTGCTAAAATAGACAAGCTCCCGCACTGGACTGTTAATCTATCACACTTAGAAAGTTTTGCAATTACTACAGGAATGGACCCCTCTTTCATAACTCGCTGCCTTTGTGTGGATTTTCTCTCATTTATAAGCTTGACAAGTGCCGGAAAGTCCCTACATCATACGCTAATCTGAGCAAGTTGGTTTATCATTAACTAATTAAGCCATTATTACTCCCAGCGAAACTCCATTTCACTACTAGTTCCTCCAAACCTGCTTTCATAGACATGCCATCCAAGACAAATCAAACTAGTATTTCTCTGATTAACTATTCTAACAAGTGACCTCTCATAGAATCCTTCCTAGCAGGCCCTCATCAAGGCTGCAAAACTGCACAAGGGTAATCAGCAGACTCTTCCTCAACTTCTGGCATCATAAATTCTCATTTTCAGGCCTTATTTGCTCAAGAGAGTTTGGGAATAATTTATTTTAGGACAACCAGCAACTAATTCCCATGAGAAAACCAGCATGAACTTTACCCTAAAACTGACCACATTTAGTAGACTGATCTGTTTTGGATTTGAGGCAAATTATGGTCAAAAGTACAATGGTTCCAGACCTGCATGACAGGTTTAGTATATGTATTTGGGATCGGATTAGCCTTTTCAACATTTCCTGTATAAATTTTAAAGAGAAAAGGGGCACATATATGCTTACTTTAATGGGCAAGGTCTCCGTAGCCATTCAGCTGCGACAACAGCCAGTGCTACTGGGAGCTGTCCAAGCTATAATTTCCGACCTCGTCACTCATTTGCGAAGACTACAGTCCTTGAAATATCCCTGGTACTGAGATCTGTGCACAAAAGACCCTTCAAATCTGCTCCTATACATGTTTAGCAGTGTCTTTTGATGAACACCACACACAATATACTGCTCTCTTCAGTTCAGTATCCAATTTTTTCTAGATATAAATATACTTTCCTTTTGTTTGGGCACTCTCCAGATCTGAATTAGCCCCAAAACAGTGATGGGCCAGAGGACTATCGATCCCTCTACGTAAAACCAAACAAACTATTCAATCTTTTTTCGACTGCATAAACTTCACTAGGTTCTTTATTCCTAACTTTACAGAAATTGGAAGGACTGCAGCAAAGAAAGTATTCACTGACATCAAACAAAGTCTATGCCAAGCTCTTGTTCTGGTCATCCCAGATTACGTTAAAGACTTTCAGTTATTTTCATTTGCTTCTGACTTGAATATGGCTGTTGTTTTATTGCAGAACTAGCAGGGGAGTGAGCAGCCGATAGCATTTATGAGCAAAGCCCTTCATGGGGCATAGTTGGCTTACTCCTCCATGGAGAAGCAAGCTTATGCCTTCGTGAAGGCACTCAAGTATTTTAGAAACTACCTGTGGAATGCGAGGATTGTAACCTATTTCCTCATCCCATGGTCAAGGATATATTATGACAGAAAAAGTGCAGTGGAAGGAGAGGTAGGTGGATCACTAAGATCTAGAAGCACAATCTTGAGCTGAAACCGATCAAGTTGGTTTGTGGCCAAGGATTGACTGAGAGTAGTATTAACACTGTGAAGAGAGCCATAATTGAGCATGCACCACTGCTCAGTCAAGTAAATGCTTTTTTGTGTTCATTAGAGCAGGTTGTTTGGTACTCTGAGACAGATCATTTTTTATTTAAAGAATCCATCATGTCCTGCTAACTTTAACAAGACACAGAAACCTTCTCTTAAGCTTTATGCAGTGAAATTTTTCTTGGTGCATGGGGGACTTCGGTGGAAAAAACCCGGATGGGGTTATCCTCAGATGCGTTGATCCACTTGAGTCCAAAGATTTATTGCAGGAACTACATGTAGGTTCATGTGGGGGGCAGTTTTCAGCCAAGACCACCACCCATAAGATAATGAGAGCAGGCTACTATTGGCCTACCATTTTCGCTGACACCTATGCTTATGTCAGAGCATGTGATCCTTACCAGCGCTGAGTGAAAATAGAGATTTCCATCATTATCCCTTGATCCATTTATAGTGAAGGCCCCTTTCTAGTGGTGGGACCTTGATTTCATTGGCCAATTCCATCAAAATCCCTGTAATGGAAGCTTGTGGCCACTGATTACTTCACCGGGTGGGTGGAGGTTGTACCATTGAAAACCTCTTCAAGTGCAGGCATTGTCAAGTTCTTAAGAGAACATCAATATACAGTTTGGAGAACCTAATAAGATCACCATGGACATTGCTAGTGTTTTCAAAGTCAGGGAACAAAGGTATTTGATCGTAGGGCACAAGACAAATCCCTACAGGTAGAGGACTTAGTCTTGTTGCAGGACAAGGGAAACAAGAAGCTAGGAGACCACGACAAGTTTCATAGATTATGGTTGGGACCGCACCTTATTGATGCATCAACAAATCCCAAGACTTTCTATCTCACTGATTTGGGAAGGTCAGAGAGAAGAGCTACCAGTCAATGGGCAGTGACTGAAATTGTGCTTCCCATGAAAGCTTTTTTGCTTTAATTACACAAAAAAATTGAGGTTTTCTGCAGGGTAGAAAATGCCATTTGCCGCTTTCCTTTCACTGTCCTATCTTTTTTCAGCTTGTTGTTCTGCAATTGCAAATTGTTGTCTGCCTTTTTCACTTTATTTTGACCTTAAGATTATTTCTTTTCAACAGTAGTTGTAGTAGACTAGTGTTGCATCTGCTGAAATAGCCATAGGTCCTTTATTTTGTTGTTTCTTCACATGTTTCCCAGTATTGTTACACAGTCCAATATTGTCAAATCTGAGGTCATGTAACAGCTGCTTTATCCTTCAAAGACTGTTCTAGGTCAAGCCTGGATGGGGCTACTACTGCGTGTGTTTTATTATCACAGTTGGGCCTTGAGTCTGATAGGCATGGGTAGCGTTGAAGAGACAATGAGATGTCTTGAGTGTTACTATTTCGTCCCATCTTTCCATGTCATGCTATCAAGTTAGTCCCTGTTAGTCATTGACTCATCCAGCCCTAGGGATACGACACTATGTGATTCTTCTACTTGTCTCTTGCTTCAAGATTGGGGAAAGGTTTTCATCATTGCCTATCTCCAACCAAGTCATTCCTTATTGACTTCAACACATCATCTAAGGCTTGACCTAGAAGATGGAGCACTTTGACAGCCATTATCCTCATTGGCAACCATCTCACATTTGTCAGGACTAAGCATCATTGGCTCCTTATCAGATGAGCTCCATCTATGGTCAACTTCAGATCATCTTTCGCAATGATGGGTTGTGCTCATACCTTAGAGCCCATTAGCATAATTGGTTCATATTTTCATATTTGTCGGGTACTCTCAATATTGGCATCTGATCAAGTAGCTTTCTCCCAACTGTCGAATTCAGCTAATTTTCCAGTGGAAGAAGCATACTAGTTGGATGGGTTACAAGTTGCGGATACAGATGGGCATGCATAGTTGTACCTCGTTTTCAATCAATCAGATGAGTACTATGCACTTGACTCCAATGCCCAGTGGACAGGCACTTTTGATACATGCCACATCCCCATGGATCATTTTCAGAGCCTTATACTACAGATATTTTTTGGTTCTCAACACCCCACAAGGGGATGTCATCCCCATGAGTTGCAGTTGTTAACCCCTAGTTGTTCTTGCACTATTGGAGGTTTAAGATCCAACGAGACTCCATCATGCTGGTTACATTTTTCATTGATCCAGGAATACACATTGATTAGAGTTCTTACTAGAGCCATCAAAGTTCGACACTGCCATTTTTAGCAGTTGCTTTTTGGGGAACCCTAGATCAGGGGAGCCATATGACATAGATACTCGTACATTCACAGTTTTTGTAAAAGAAAGCAAGTCCAACAAGATTGTTTTTTATAATTCGTTTTTTCACTTTTTTGCAAGAAAGCTAGACTGGTGCCCTTTTTTTTAAAGTTCAATATTTCCCTCTTTTTGATTTTTACTTTTTCGGAAAGACTGCTTTTTCAGGCATATCTATAATTAGCAGTTTCTATGTTTGACAGGTACAAGTTCAAACTTCAAAGTCAAGGTTCCAAGCAATGCTATATAAGGCTGGCAGTCAAGGTGATGGTAGTTGAAACTTGAAAGATTGTTGAATTAAGAGAAATGTAAGAGCAGAATGACAGTCTTAGCTAGGATGACACGTGGCAGCTAATCAAAGTAATTTCCATTTGGTGTGGGTATGAGGTTCCACAAGGAGTTTTTGGTAAGACCTTGGTTTGTGTTTTGAAGGAGCCTTGCTTTGTCTTCTTAATTTTGTTCACCCTTGGCCTAGATTTCGACCTAAGCTAAAGTTAGCATGAGCATTCAATTTAATACTTTAATTGACTTATTGAACATGCCAAGTTCACATGGTTGTCTAAAGATAGTGAGTATTCTAATCTTGCCTAAGCTAAAGGCACCTAAATAGTACAAACAGACTTTTCCGCTGAATGGGTTAAGTAAGAAAAGCAGGAAGACGATTCCCCTTATCATAATTGGCATATTGCTGGAGTGTCCTTGGTCAAAGTTGGGATGAAGTCAACTGGGCCAAAGAATGTGCTGGTTTGACCAGCGTTGGCAGCCTGTAGTTCAGGGACCACAGGAGTTAGGCAAGATCACCATATAGCAAAGTGCCACCTAAGACCAAGTCATTATTCTAGTTGCTGATCTAAATGTGATTTTTCCTTCTCAAAATCAGCATGCAGGTGACCTCAATGTCGAAGGCAAATTCTGGTGATTGGTAGGGGATGTTTCCATCAAAGGGAGAGATCTGCGACAACAGAGACAGCACAAAGCTTAAGGGAGTTAGCCAATTAATACAACTTTCAAATTTTGATGGGAAAGGAACAGTCATGATGCCATTGGTGCTCGTTTAGCAGTAATTAGTAACAATGTTATCAGAATTGGACCAGTGGTTGAACAGGCCGACCCTAGAACCTGGAACCGGACAAAAATCTGTTGAGCAAAAATAAAATACATAAAATATTCATATTTTCAAATATATGTGTGTGTGTGTATGTGTGTGTGCGCGCATCCTTGTGAATTCAAACCATTATGCACAAATATGCAGAGTTTCTCATGTATATAGCAAGTAAGAGTGTAGGAAGTTCAATATAATTATGTGTATACTGTATAGAGCATTTGGTGCTATGGATATCATCTACTGGCAAAAATAAATTAAATGCATACCCTAGGTGTAGACCAACATAAAAGTGACAATGCACAAATGCATTACAGTCTAGACTCTAAATTCATACTGTGCAACAGTGTAACATAATGGAATGAAGGTAAGAAGATACAATCTATGATGGGTCCTTGCTCTGCAAATAGAAGTCAGAAGTCAGAACACTCACAAAAACATTTTAACCAAGTTCCAACAACAGTCAAAAACCACTACAATATAGATTCCAATGTCAATTCAGATTGTAGATTATTGGAATACTTAGTACTTATGGATGGATGAGCACTAGCAGCAAGCTATAAGTTGAGAAACAACTCCAAGCCTCAGGCGTACCTCTTTTCCTCAACAATACCACATTGCACAGTCTGTGACTCCATGCCACAATCCAGAATTAAAATGACCTACCACAGTAAGCCGACATGTCCTCAATTTTGGGTTTTTTAATTAAAAAAATTTCAAATGCGCATTTTCATGCCCCACGAAATTGGTGTACGGAACCGGACAATAACGGTTTGACAGCGACAGTTGGCCCGGAAATGTCCTCAACCCGGTTAGACCGGTCGGTTTTGCCAGTTCCAGGCTGGTTTTGATAACACTGATTAGTACAGGTTTGATAGGAAAAATAATAAGCAATGAATTATTGAAGGAATGATAATGACAAAATTTCCCTCTTATCCTAATTATATGCGCTGCTTGTTGATGTTCTCCAAATTGCAGCATCGGGCAGACATTCTCTCCTAGATTGGTCATGTGATTTGACCAAGGGAAATGGCCATGTGATTTGAGAATGGCCCTAGCGTAGCCTTGATTAGTCATGTGATGTGGCCAAGAGTGAATAAGGCTTGAGGTGCTTAGCCTTGATTAGCCATGTGATTTGGCTAAGAATAAACAAGGCTAGAGGCCACTATTGTCACATACATAGTAGTTGGGGCTACCTTGATTCCAGAGCAGTTCTGAGCACATTCCTGAGTCAGTCCTTAACTATGAGATCAGCAATATGAGCATTCAGATGATGATCACTCCTACATTCAGTGGACTCAAAGCATACAGATGATTAGTTTCATGCCATGACTGAGCCTCATGACCCCATATTTGATGACTGAGTTAGTCATTTTTCATTTTTCAGAGCAGATGTGTTAACAGTGCCCATGGTATACAGCAGCAGTGTTTCAGTGCCTTTCAGATTGTTCATATCAAATGCAGGTATATGACCCAGGTGATATATGGATATGTACATGTGGTTTTTAGTTTTTCTCTTTTATCTTAGTTGCTAGACTTGGTTGATAGTGGTTATATATTGGCGATATCTTATTTGGTTTTATTGAGATCTAGAGTAAAAGTGATCTAGTGGCTTTACTCAAGATGTTCTTGTGTATTCTCCTTGGTCATGCCCTACTTTTAGTATGGACTTGGTCATTTCCCCATTGCGACTTAGCTTGCTAGTTTTGGCATCACCTTATCAATTGTCTTCACCCATCCGTTATCATCCAGTTTTTGTTTTACCCATGACTTGTAACTTGGCTAGTGACATCGAGGATTTCCCCCACCTATACCTCTATGTTGGATTAGTTCCCATGTTTATTTTTTGTCTCAATGTTAGTTATTGTGATTCTTATCACAAGGATTGTCTTCCTCTAGTCCTTGAAAACAAGTATTCTAATAACAGTGTCTTTAGACACTAAAGCATCGGAACGCATAAACGCTAGATCAAAATGATGCAAAAAGGCAAGCTACGATTAGTAGTGCTTTTAAGCGCTAATGCCTAAAGTATAAATGTTATAAAACTAGTCAGTGGCCAAAGGATGAGCACTCATCCATTGTATGATGTAAGGCTCATTTGTCCCTAAAAGGCAACAGGGTGAGGCAAACCCGTCGGGGCTATGGACGCTCGCTGGCAGCAGGGCTAGGCCTTAGTCATTTTCTGGATCCCAAAAGGCTTTCCAAGGCACCTGCCTTTGTAGGTTGGCTAGTATCTTGTGTTAAATTGAACAAATGCCTTAAATTTTATTGGGCTTAAATGTTAAATCTTGTTAAAGATTACTTGTCTAAAGTCTGGTTGAAGCATTCTCATTATTCCACCCATTTGTGAGACATCACCATTCCCTAGTGTTCATCTATTTCCAACATATGTGTAATGTGGATCCTCTTGTCCTTCAACTGAGATGTTCACAGTGTCGAGTGTCAAGTCATTCCCCTTTTCCTAACTTTGTTTCACCGCCTTCACCCTTGACTAGCAAAATGGCCAAGTCTATGAATGAGTATACACTTGAGGCTTTTGTTTATAGTAACTGATTGCTTTGATTTGGATCTATTATTGATATATTGTGCTTATAATCACCAGTAAAAGCCACTTGTACTTTAGTCTTGCTGCTAACATAGATAATGAAGCATGCTCCATCCATTTTGTACCTTGCAGCATCAAATATTTTCATTTGGGTCTGTATTTTGATCATTTTTTACCTAGTCAACTCAGTTTGACCAAGTCAACAATAGGGTCCGAGATGAGTTTGGCCTATAGTGGTTGATATTGATTATTCATGGCCTATCAGTGTCCATTAGATGTATTCATGCTTCAGATGGTGGTTTATGATGATGGCTTGAGTTATTTTTATGGTTATCAACATTTACAGGCTTTATTATTATTACTTTTCTGGCATGGATGAGCCTTTTGATGTATCTTTTGATGGACATATGGTGTATGAGTACTCATTCCTAGTGGATTTGGACATTTTGAGCCCATTAGTGCATTCGACTTTTAGTTTCAGACACTTGTACTTGATATATCGATTATTTCATCATCTAGCAGCAGTTTTGCCTCAGTATATTGTTTTTAAAATGTTTTTTAGTGGTTATTTGGTTCTCCTAGGGAGCTACGAGGGCACATAGTGTGTAGCCAGTCGATATTACCATATTGCTATGGTGCCAGTTTCATTTTTGCATTCAGTTGGTTCCCAGGTTCAGTTAGCAGTGAGATATGGGCATTTTTATTTTTTTGAAGCAGTATTTTGACATAAAAAATAAATGAAAATGGCTAAGGAGGAAATCGATTTGGGAAAATGGGGCAAGGAAATGGCATGAAACTTGTTTGAAGCATTGCATTGATATATTCTACACCTTCTGACACCATCTTCACCCTTTGTGGGGTCCACACGTCCTAGCATTCATCATTATGGGTGTTTTTATTGTATTATTGAGAGGCCACAACTTGGTTACTTTGATCAATATCTTTATATATTATTTGATGTTGTGCCTTGGGGTCATACTAGTGAAGGATATATTACACCTCCTAGCCCCACCATGTGCTATGTTATGTTTCCTAGTCATATTTTATGTGGTGCATCCCCCTTTGGGCGATTTAGTGAGTGCGCCCCCTCTATTTTTTAGTTGATCCATGTGTTATGTATCCGGCTAATCTTAGTCGTTGATTAGAGTGATTGTATCTTATGATCCTAGCCATTGATATTATTGGATCTAGGTATTGTGTACTAGAGAGATCTATATATTGAGATGCTCTCTCATTTGTAAATGGACTTTTGGCTCTTGGAGTCCAATGATAATAAAATATTTTTATGAAAACACTTGGAAGCTTTGTCGAATGTCTTGTATGAAGATTGGAAAGTCTTTTTATCTCTAGCATTCTTACAGATCTATGCTTTGCTAAACCATTTTTGCAAGTGGCCATACCATTGATGAAGATAGCAATTTGATAGGGGTGCTATTGTGATTGAGTTCCATATCTCTTCCTCAAATCGTTTTGGGTTCAAGGAGTATCTTTATTATATCTTGTGATCATCTTGATGCTTGTTGAGTCTTTCTTCATTGATTTTCTCTCTCTTTTTTGCAAATCGATTCTTACTTTGTAGATCCCTTTTGCAGGAGAAGTGCGTCTTGGTCTTTTGGAGGACATAGCGATTTCACTTGGTGATGCATAGAAAACACTCATAATTGATCAGTGAGGGAAGATCATCATTATTCAAAGCTAGTAGCAAGTATTTCCAGGTACGTTGAGCTTTTATTTCATTTCTCTGGGATTTATTCCAATTGTCACACAAAACCCTAATCCTTCAAACCCTCATTTTCTAGATCTAATAGATTGGGCGATCATTTGATTACAGCACTGAAAACCCACATCTAAAATAATATAAAAACCCTAGATCTAAAGTTTGGGACTAAACCGACTTCATTTACCCCCGGATCTAACACTAGTTACTTCTAGGTGGTACACTCTCCTTGGGTTTTTGGTCTTCCTCTTAGATCTATCAGTTGGGTATCCTTGAACCCTCTTCAAATTCACAGATCTAATCATCAAGCATCAAATCTAGTGTCTAATCACCCTGGTCTACTCTTTTGGGTCCACTTTGCACTAATTTGCCTAAACCCTAGGTGGATCTCACTTGGGTATCTTTCATTCACACTAGATCTATCTAGATCTACTTTTCCTAAGCTTTGTGTGGTACATTTTATTTTAAGTTGAGTATTTCTCTCTTGTTTTAAGCCTCCTCAACTTGGCCCTAACCTCACCTACCACATTTATCTCCTTGGATCTAGATATTTCCTCTCAATATCCATCTCTTGCATCCATAGTTTATCTCTTTGAGTGTGTTGAGTAGGTTCGCTAGCCCTCATAGGCTAGTAGGGTCTCCCCCTTAATCATTCATTTGTTTGATCTAAAGTGACGAGCCCGTCCGGTGTGACAAATACCCACTTATAGTAGTGGACAAGGCCCTTGCGGTGTCACTTGGTTAGCTACCTCACCTCTACTGTCCTAGATAGGATACCTTTAGTGGTTAGCTACAGTTTGAGCGGTTACAGTCACATTGCATACTCTGTAAGGGAGTGCTCCGTGATAGAGTGAATTATTCTATATTAGAGTTAGTTGACTTGTTTATTTGATGGGGGATTTCATTCCCTTATGGAATATACAAAATCTAATCTAATGTTGAATTTGACATAGGCTCTAAGAAGTGTCTAGGACTTCTTAGTGTGGGTCAAATCAACATTAAATCTCTATGCGTGAATAGACGTGCATGTGAGGAGATGATCATCAACAATGACAACTTTTCTAGTGAAGAAGAAATAACCAAGAAGACAAGTCATACCATGGAAGACGTCCCAGATAGCATTGAAGAAGTTATAGAGAAGATTGAAGACAAAAAGACAAGGCAGCTTTACCCAAAAGTGCAAGTCGACCCCAAGAGGAAAAATCAAGTGAACTAAAGAATATAAATAAAGTGCTCCAACATTTCATTTTCACAACATCACAACACAACATCTCTTCTCCACTTATGCACACTTTCCAAGAGGGCATAGCAAATGTTGGAGTAATTTTTGGGGTTCCTTAATGTCTATAAAAGTTTGTTGCCCTTGCTAGGGTTTCTTGTGAAGAAGGGCACACCTTTCCATGTGCTAGGGTTTCTCTTCATGATTGGTATTGTACTTGAATTGGACTAATTTATTCTCTAGAAAAATTGTTGGATTTTCTCCCTTATTGGGTTTCCCAGGGTAAAACTCTTATGCCTATTGTGCATGGTTGTGTTTCTATGATCTTTTGTTTCCGCTGCAATTTAAGTTGAAATTTTCAATGTGCAATAATTCAATGAAAAATGTGGGATGAAATGAATGCTTGAAATCATTATGAAATAATTGTCAAGATCTGAAAATAGATAAAAATTCAACAAAGTTGTCATCTAAACTGACGCAAAAAACTTGAACGATGCTTGAAATGGTACTATACACGGAAGATTTTCAATGTGATCAATAGTTACTCCAAGATTCTGTCAAAAAATGGTTAAATGAGCATTTATGAGAGATGAATATAACAAGTATCAGGAGCTTGCATCCTACAAAAATCATGGGTTTGGAGGTTGGTATAAAGAAATTTATAACCAACAGAATTTACCCATGAGAGCAACAGTGATTAGTTACCAAGCAATATGTAGTGTCCATCTATATATTGAAATAATACAAGATTCTGCCATCAAGAAGAGCCCAGATCAGCTGCTTTACTCATGCAAATTTTTAGGAAAATGTCCCTTCCATGGTGAATTGCAAACAAACTCACTTATTCTTGTTAATATTTGTTGTGTAAACACTAAACCATAATGGAGAAGGATGCCAGCTCATGTTGCAATACAGGTCAGCCCTGTAGCAGCAATAAATCACTGAGATGTATAAGCTGAGAGGCCAGTGCATGGGCATGATTTTTGAGGTGATTTAAGGAAAAGATAAAGTGAAGTAATTGCCACGCTGGGCAGAGTCATGTGGGAGCTTTCCATCTAATGAAAACCAAGCAAAAAAGGACAAGGAAAGCATAATAAAGTATCCTACAAATGATCTGAAATTTCAGGATCTTTTTTTTAACCATATAAATTGCATGTGAAATTTGTATGTTAAAAACTCATAAAAAGGCGTAAAAGATGAAATTTTAAATGCTTAACACATTCACATAATCAAATAAACAGTATGAAAACCATGAAATTGATAGACATCAAATGATAATGGAGTTCACCCCTCCTAGGCTACATCTCCAGGCCACTTCCAATGAGAAGGTCGATCTTATTAAATCTTCAAAAGCTTACAAACATGGGTTTCTGAAACCACTTTTGTTTTCTGGAAGTCAAGAGCAAAAACAGACAGCGCCACTACGATCCTCTCAAAATTTTGAGAAAAATGAGTATAAAGTTGACTATGTTTTCCTGAGGCCTCCTCTGGCGCGCATATCGAGACAACACTACTTGCAACTGTATGGAACTATACGGATTCCCACCTCGGGAAGTGTGCCCATTAATGATTGTCCACTACCTCGAGATCTGTGCCATGTACCCGCTTTGAGATGTGTGCAAAGAAATGACGTTCCGATGCTGAGTCGTGGCTCCGAAAGGGGGTTAAAAAGGCATTTTTGGGCATGCCTGGAGGAGCCATGCACCCTTTTTTATCCTAATATCCGCCATTAAACTTTTAAGATATATCTTTCATGCCATTTCCAATGTATGGGTTGTGGCCCATTGACAAGGTGTTGGCATTTGGGGGACAGAGGTCCCGGGGTCAAACCCCTGGGCCTCTCCCCATTTAACGTAACCTTGGTGGATTTTGTTGAACCATTTGATGTGGTGGCTTGTTGTAAACTTGAGGTGGTAAGGTCTTTTGGCATATGACTTGGTGTTAGCATACAATTCCACAGTATATGGTATTGGCTCCACGATAGTTACAACATTACAAAATGGGGCCAAGGGCTAAGCCCTCGGCCAACCCTTTTTCAAAATAATACATATTTCAAACTTAAATATAGGTTCAACCCTATAGGGTTAAGAACCACAGAGCAGAGGAGACGGTCAGGCAAGCGGAGTGGGAACGTTGGTGGTTGGGAGGTCGAGGGTTCGATCCTCACCGACCCCAATATATTTTTGCTAAACACTGTAACAAAACGTCAACTGGGCTACCATGTGTGTTGTTCAAGACAATACACCCTTGTAACCTAGGGTCTAGGGTTACCAACTTACTAGTAGACTTGTAGACAATCAGCTTTTACAAAGAATGAAATAGGAAAAGAAAGAAAGTTTGGCTTACCCAGTTTATGACGGTTGATCCAAGTTTTGTCTTCTCCTACTTTACTCTTCTACAAAGCTTCTAGGGCTTCTCCTCTTCACCTGCAAGGAGCCAATTCTTCAAGCAATATCTCATATATATATCAATGGTTAGTGAAATGCATGTTCATCATAATATAATTGAAATCATTCATAAACCAATATTTATGAGAAAGCACAATACAAAGATTTGAAGAAGAAATCTCTTTATTGACAAACAGTGAATAGGTGAGAATACAACCCGGCTTCTGACACAAGGACTCCTCTGCAATCGAAGACACTGAGTTCTGCTGCTCCAAGACTCTGAAGGTATACCACCAACATAACTTTGCTCTTCAAAAACTGATTAATTAGCCCCATCCCAAGGACTCTATTTATACATGGAGAAATAGAGTAGTTTCAAAGGTTAGGATGGTTGAGACAATTGAGATAGTTATGGATGGATTAAGGCCCAACTAATCTCATCTAATCATGTTTTATATTTTTTAATGTCAAATTAAGGTACACACGAGTATTTATATAAGCAAAGCACGTATGACACGCATGTTGCTCAAAGGAAACTCGCGTGTTCAATGTACACACAGGTTGCAATGCAAATACTCACGTGTCACATGCGAGTTACAATGCAAAAAGGAGCATGGTCTAGAGATCATGCATCAATGGTCATGCACATCTATAGTGTTTTGGCTACTTCAATCCTATTTGTCCTTTTGTGTACCAACATAATGGATGTCAACACTTGGACGGAGAAGTGCCATTTTGGTTGATAACAGATGCCCCCTAATGTGTGAGGTCAGAGGGAAGCGATGGCCGAAATACATTACAATCTTTTATCTTGGAGAACTCAAGTGTCCAAGGCAGCAGAGGAAGTACCTGAAACAAATACATATCAATGTCCTGTACAAAATCATATCTGAGGATGCCATGTTCAATATATTGGAACACTAGCTCCTTTACAATATTTGATTACATCATATGATACGGGTACAAGACCACGTATATTACAGAAAAGGTGGATCGAAGCCACAATATACAATGATGAGTCTTCAAAATCTGGAGGCTGTGTTGCTGAACATAACACAAATCTTGTGCAACTTAGGTTATGAATGTGAACCTAAGGTCTTCATCGAAATCCAAAGGAACCAGTACAATCCCTACCATGCGAATATGTGTGTTGAAGTCGAACACGGAAGGAATTCAACAGAGTATCAGTTAATGAGTGTAACTGATAACTAAAGAAAAGAAGTTCATTGATAATGATAGTGAAATCCTAAGGTACCATCATCAAAACTCTAGGTCTTCGTCTTCAGGAACTGTTGATGAGAAACCATACTGTGATGAGGAAGGAAATAGATCCTCCAACGGATCACAAGAGTGACTAGGAACTGGATACGAGAAGGTAGACAATGATACATTTTTATCATTCAAGCTAGCATTATGATCTTAGGATCTTTAACTGAGAGAATAACATGCACAGCAATAAAACACAAGAGACAATGAACACAAAGATTTTCCTCGAGGAAACCATAAAGGAGAAAACCCTGCAGCTTCTCTAGAGATAGAATCAGCACCAAAAGTAAAACCCAAAAATAGTAAGATGATCTCCCGACAGCAATAGTCTGTCTCTCTAATCCCAGCAACTTCTCTCTTACTCATGCGCCCCAATGAGTGAGTGTGTGTGAGAGATAAATAGAGAGGCCCACTCTCTATTTATATTCTTTCGTTCACTTGAAGCCCACTCCAACATGTAGGCCTCACTTAACAATTACTTACTAGAGCCAACATCTCTAGGAGTGTCTAATAACCCTAGTGCCCCACAACTTGTGGGGACTTTGCCTCCTCCGACCAACAAGGAGGGTTATCCTTAACACAACGGTGGGGACTATTGCCCCGACTTACAATAACTCACCTAGGGTCGACTTCTCTAAGATAGTCTAATAACCCTAGGGCCCCACAACTGCGTGGACTTTAACCCTTGAACAATAGGAGGGTTACCCACAATGACTTGACATGACTTGTTTACATTATAGAACCTCCCAATAGGAACATCGGGGCATGACATGACTCAAGTACATTACAGACACATCCCGAAATAAACGTCGGGGTACAATACATAAGATATACGGATGAATACATTCCGAAGTTACAATTACATCAACACTCCCTCTTAACTAGGAAGGTATTCTCTCGACACAATTTATCAGCACAAGTCTTCTTCTCTGTATCATCTAGATCATCATTGAGTTCTCGTCATCTTCATCTTCAAGTCATCTTCATCTCGATCTGGATCATCATCACTAAATCTAGATCATAACTCGATCTGGATCATCATCACTCGATCTGGATCATCACGGATGCTATCTCATGATTCTTCTCGTCACAGGAAGTTCTACAGAGCCAGCCCTTTTTCATGTTGGTTGTAGGCCTAGCCTCCATGTAGGTCTTCTTCAGCGCTTATATCTGAACCTAAGTCAGAATGGCCCACCCAGCACTTACATCTGACCATGAAAGGAACACATCCAACACCATGTCAGAAAGGCACGCCCAGCACTCACATCTGACCATGCGGGAACACATCCCACAACCCTGTCAGAAAGGCCTAGCACTCACATCCGATCATGCGGGAACACATCCCACAACCCTATCGGAAAGGCTCAGCACTTATATCTAGCCATGTGGGAACACATCTTGCAACCATGCTAGAAGGGCTCTGCACTTTAGATCTAGCCATGCGGGAACACATCCTGCAACCATGCTAGAAGGGCTCTGCACTTCCATCTAGCCATGCGGGAACACATCCTGCAACCATGCTAGAAGGGCTCTGCACTTACATCTGACCATGGGGGGAACACATCCCGCAACCATGTCAGAAGGGCTCTGCACTTACATCTGACAATGGGGGGAACACATCCCACAACCATGTCAGAAGGGCTCTGCACTTGCATCCAGCCATGCGGGAACACATCCTGCAACCTTGCTAGAAAGGCTTTGCACTTACATCCAGCCATGCAGGAACACATTCTGCAACCTTGCTAGAATGGCTCTCAACCCCAAGTTGAGGGTTCCTAGTAACTAACCAGGTGCCTCCATTCTCCCAGAGAATGGCATCAGCCCTTATATCTGATCAAGTGGGAACACATCCCTCAATCACATCAGAATGGCCATGCACTCATATCTGATCATGTGAGAACACATCCCACAGTCATATCAGAATGGCCCTCAATCTCAGACTGAGCTTTCCTAGTAACTGACCAAGTGCCTCCATTCCAAGAATGGCAATAGCCTTTATATCTGATCATGTAGGAACCAATCCTACAGTCATATCAGAATCACTCATATTTGACATGGAAGGAACCAATCCTCTCACCATGACAGAATGGCTCAGCCCTTACATCTAACCATGGAAGGAACCAATCCTT